>JACVTC010000001.1:3230000-3252500 GCA_016946835.1 Neocallimastix lanati (nom. inval.) | reverse complement strand
TTCTACTATTTATTTTATTTTATTCAACCTGTACTTTATATTTTTATTTCAACTATTTATTTAATTTTATTCAATCTGTACTTTATATTTTTATTTCAACTATTTATTTTATTTTATTTTACTCAATCTGTACTTTATATTTAAATTTCTACTATTTATTTTATTTTATTCAATCTGTACTTTATATTTATATTTCTACTATTTATTTTATTTTATTCAACCTGTACTTTATATTTTTATTTCAATTATTTATTTTATCTTATTCAATCTATACTTTATATTTTTATTTCAATTATTTATTTTATTTTATTCAATCTGTACTTTATATTTAATATTCTACTATTTATTTTATTTTATTTTATTCAATCTATACTTTATATTTTTATTTCAACTATTTATTTAATTTTATTCAATCTGTACTTTATATTTTTATTTCAACTATTTATTTTATTTTATTTTATTTAATTTGAACTTTATATTCTTTATATTTCAACTATTTATTTTATTCAATCAGTATTTTATATTTAATATTCTACTATTTATTTTATTTTATTTCATTCAATCTGTACTTTATATTTAAATTTCTACTATTTATTTTATTTTATTTTATTTTATTTATATTTTTATTAATACTTTACTCTTTTATATTACTTCACTATTTATTTTATTTTATTTATATTTTTATTAATACTTTACTCTTTTATATTACTTCACTATTTATTTTATTTTATTTTATTTTATTTTATTTATATTTTTTATTTTTTTTGAATAATTAATAATAAATAAGGTTTAATGGTAGTACAAAAAAAAATTATTATTAATTATCAAAATTAATTTTTCAAAATAAAGTTTTCAAACGTGTAATTTACACATTAGAAATAATTTACTTTATATATTATTTTATAATACTTTGCCTTTTTTTTTTTTTATTCTTCATGAATAGAATTTATTAATAAAAAAAAGTTATAATATTTATTTATTATGTAATATAACAAACTATTCAAAATTATTTAAAAAATAAATAATAAAAATTTTGAATAATAATAATAATAATAATAATAATAATAATAATAAAGCATAAAAACTAATTATACTGCTATATCATCAATTTTTATTTTATTTTTTATTTTATTTTATTTTCTTTAAAATAATTAAATTTAAAAAAAAAAAAAAAAAATTTTATTTGGAAACAAGATTAGGTAGCAAATGAGTAACCCAAATTTTTTTTTTTTTTATCTTTAATACAATTCCACGCATAATCCATAAAATAAAGTTTAATTACTACGAAATTGACAAATTTAATTATCAAGATATCATTAGTAAAAAGAATTTTTTTTTTTGCTTTTATAATTGTTATTATTTTGATTTTGATTATATATTTATATATTTATTTGTTAATATCATTTAAAAATTATATTTTATTATTATAAATATATTATATTTTATATAATAAGCTATAATAAACTTTTATATTTCAATTTTTTTTTAATATATCCTGTTTATTATTATTATTATTATTATTTTAATTTTATTTTAATATATACATATTTTTTTTCCTCTATCTTTAATTATATTTGCTATATATAAAATTAATATATCTCAAAAAAAATTTTTTTTCTTATATATATATATCTTTTTTTTTTGTTTTCTTTTAATTAGAAATTTTTATTTTATTTGCTATATAAAATATAAAAACTTCATTAAATAACGAGAATTTTTGCAATATGAAATTTTCAAAAGATACTATTAATTTAATAAATTTTATGGTATTACTGAAAGTTATTCTATAATAATAAATTCATATATATATATCTTTATATATATAGAGAGAGAAAATGAAGAAAATATAAAACATAAATGTATTATTAATGTAGAATAAAAAATAAAGTGTATTGTAATGTAGTATTAATTACTTCTATCTACATTTTGTATTTATTTTATTATTTAAATATAAAAAAAAAATTTTTTTTATTTTTTTTTTTACTTTTTTTTATATTTTATAAAATGGTTTTATAAATTTTAATTTTTATAAAATTATTATTATTAATATTAATGTTATTTATTATTATTATTATTATTATTTATTTATTTATTTATTTTTTAAGGTATGACAGAACTATTAGGGAACAGAAAAAAAAAAAAAAAGTTTACATAATTTTATATTTATTATTTTATATTTATTTATATTTAATAAAGTTTAAAAAAGAAAAAAAAATTCCATTTTTATGTTTTAGAGAAATGTATTTTATTGGCCGTAGAAAAAAAATTTATTGATTTTAGTTTTGGTGAAGAAAAAAAAAAAAAGAATAAATAAATAAATAAATAAATAAATATAATTAAATGTATATTTATATAAAATCACCACCACCACACAATCACCACCACCACAATTACAACATATATTGATTAAATAATGTAAATATAAAATATAAATAAAATAAAGAAAAGTTTAAATAATTAACTTTTTAATCTTTTTTTTTTCTTCTTTTTTTTTAATTTAATAAATGTATCGAAAATGTGGATTTAGAATAAATAATATAAATAATAAATAATAAATAATACTAATAATCATAATCATAATAATCTTAATCATAATTTATTATAATTATAACATTAATAAATATTTATTCTTCAATAATAATATTTTTTTTAAGGTAAAATAAATAAAAAATATAAATAAAATAAAAATAAAAAAAAAAAGTAAACAATAAATATCTCTCTATTTACTGGTTTGTTTAATTATTTACAATGACTAAATATATTAATAATAATAAAAGTAATAGCAATACTAGTAAAAAGATAAAAAAAAAAAAAAAGAAAACATGTATTGACTACTACTATGAATAGATAAAAAAAAAAATGTCATAATCAATGCATCAATAGTAAATAATAAGTATTATTAAAAAAAATATATATAAAAAAAATAAAAACTAATTATAATAATAAATATATCATTTATAAAAGTTTCATTTAAAAAAGATGGTTTTATTTATAAAAGTTAACAGTTAACATGCTTGTTTTTTTTTTTTTTATTTAACTATATATTATTTATAATTAAGTTTTGAATATTTAAATTATGATTATAGCTTACATCTCATTTCATTTATAAGATTAAAACGAAAATAAAAAAAAAAGATCTTTATTTATAATTTAAATAATATGAGTTCTATATGAAAAAATAAATTAGTTTTAACTAGCCTTTATTATATTCTTTAGCATTAATTGAACTACAATAATTACTAAAATATGATAATGAAAATCCTTCTTCTTCTTTAATTCTTTAAATATTTAATAATTACTTTGATAGGATATCCATTTATTTATTATAGTTCATTCTATATAAACTATTTAATAATTACTTTTGATAGATATCTATTGAGATTCATTCTTTCTTTATATAATAATAATATTTTACTATTTTTTTTTTTTTATTATTAAAATTTTTTACTTCATTAAACCTTTTTTTTTTTTGAGACATTGATTAAATAAGTAAAAATAAACTTTATTTAATAATAAATTGTCAATTTCTAAATGTTATATTCATTAATATCTTTATTATATTTATTATATTCATTAATATCTTTATTATATTTATTATATTCATAATATATTCATAATGTATTCCTAATTTATTAAGAAAATAATTCAATTCAAGAGTTTCATTTATTCACTTTACAAAAAAAAAAAAAGTTTTTTAAATTTATAAAAAAAAAAAAAAATAAATTAAAATGAAATGAAATAAAATGAAATTATTTATATTGTAACTCTTAATAAATTTCATCAAATACTAATGAATTTTTTTTAAAATTGATTATTTAGTTTTTTTAAAAAAAAAATTTTTATTTTTTATTATTATTTAAATATTTATTTATTATTATTATTATTATTATTTATTTTTTTTTTAAAATTTTTAATTATTAATTTTTTAAATATTAACATTTACTTCTATTTAATTCATTTTAACATTTATTTAACATTTTTGAAATTCTGATTATTTTAATAATTATATATAAATTTTAATATTCCTACTATTATAATATATTTATACTTGATCATCATTTTAATTAAATAGTAAAATAATATTTATCATAATTATGTTCATTACACTTTTATTTATTTATATCTATATTACAATCTATATATTATAAAATTTTTTTTTTTTATTCTGTTCTATAATTATATTATATTAAAAAAAATTTTTTTTTTTTAAAAAAAAAGTTTATTTCATATAAAAATTTTCTATATTAATATTTCCATTTTTATTTATTTTAATACATTAAAAGAATAATATGAGAAGCAATAATAGAAGAAAAAAATATTAAAAAAAATAAATATTTATTTTTATTATATATTAATATTTATTAATATTTATTTTTATTATTTATTAATATTTATTAATATTTCTTCTTTTTTTTTTTTTTTTATTAATATTTAATAATATTTATTAATATATATATATTGGTTATTATGTTTATGTTTTAATTAATATAAAAATTTTAATTATTATTCGATTTTAATTATTATTACTATTAATAAAAAATTATAAATTCATATAAAACATTAATTATTAATAAATTAAAGTTTTTAATAATTTAATTTTTTTTTTTCTTTTGTACTTTTTTGTATTGTTTAGTGTAATGAACTAAAAAAAAAATTTTTTTTTAAATTTTTTATCTTATTATATGTACATAGAAGGAAATTTCTTTCTTTTTTTTTTTTTTTTTTATTCTGTTTTGTACTTTCATATAAATTGAATCCTTTTTCTTTTTAAAAAAAAATTTTTTTTTTTTCTTTCACCCTTTTTTTCTATCATAAAAATAATAACAGGTTTATTATTATTATTTATATTGAATATATAAAAAATAAAATTAACCAAAAAAAAAAAAAAAAGTAGAAATAAATAAAATAGTTTATAAAATAAAATTATTTATTAAGAAAGAAAAGAAATTTGATCAATAAAAAAATAAAACAATAAAAAAAAAAAAAGATGAATTGCAAACTTTACATTTCAACTTTAGCCATCTTATTTATAGCTGGTGTTAATGCTTTTAAGTTATCGTAAGTATTGAGCAAGCCTTCTTAAATTAAAGATAAATAACAATATAAATATTAAAATATATACCTTTTTTTATTATTAAATATAGAAATTAATTTATCAATAGCAAAAAATTGACATTTAATCTAATTATAATATTTTTTTTTTCTTTCTTTATATATACTATTCGCTATCATAAATCATTTTAAATATTTATATAATTTTTCAATTAAAAAATATTCATCAACTTCTAATCCATACATCGAATAAAAAAAAATGAAATGAAATTAATTTACAATATAAATAATCCAAAATAAATACACAATAAAAAAATATTATACCAAATAATATAAAATCAACTACAAATGTATGTATATATATATGTATATACTTTTTTTTTTTTTTTTAATAATGTAGAGATATTTTTTCAGGATTTGGCAAAAATTCCAATAGTGTTGATGTTCCTCAAAAAGGTGGAAACTTTGAATTAGAAGTTTCTGCTAACTCTGAGTTCACTATTAACTTAGCTGGTAACCCAACCACTGGTTACCAATGGTACTTAGACAACGAAACTGAAGTTGAAGCCACCACTGTTGTTCTCGTTGGTCAAAATTATGCTCAAAAGAAGAATTCTCAAAAAATGGTTGGTGCTGGAGGTAACTTCGTTTTCAACTTTAAGGTTAACAAAGTTTGCGGTCAAGAATTACCAAAATTATCTTTTGTTTACAAGAGAGCTTGGGAAACTGATGCCCCAATTGCTACTTCTGAAATTACTTTAAAGGCTAACTGTGAAAAGAAGCAACAACAATTAATTGAAGCTGATGGTAGTTCTGATCTTACTGTTAAGGTTGACCAACCATTCGAAATTAAAATTGCTGGTAACCCAACCACTGGTTACAGCTGGAATTTACAAAACCTTGATGAAATTAAGGCCTCCCCACTTATTGACTTATTAGGTAACAATTACAAGATTAATGAACACCGTAAAGGTATGGTTGGTGTTGGTGGTACTTTCATCTTCACTTTCAGTGTTAACAGTGAAGCTTGTGGTCAAGAATTACCAAAATTAGTTTTCGGTTACCAAAGAGGTGATCAAGCTCCAGCCAGAACTACTTCCTACACTTTAAAGTTAGATGAAGAATCATGTGCTGCTAACAATGCAGCTGCTGATGAATCAGTTGCCCCTAAGTCAATTGAAGTTAACAATGATGAAATTTTCAAGGTCGAATTATCAGGAAATCCAACTACTGGTTACTCCTGGATCTTAGAAAATGCTGAAGAACTTGCTAGCTCTGGCATTATTGAAAAGGTTAATGAAGATTTCATTGAAGCTGAACATGAAGAAGGTATGGTTGGTGTTGGTGGTACTTTTGTCTTTGAATTCATCGTCTCTAATGCTTGTGGTAAACAATTACCAAACCTTGTTTTCGGTTACAAGAGACCATGGGAAAGTCAATCCGTTGAAAAGGCTGAATACACTTTAACCCTTAAGGATGATGCCAATTGTGCTGAAAATGTTGATGAAATTAAAGAAATTAAGGTTAAAAATAATGATTCCTTCACCATTGAAATTGATGGTAACATCACTACTGGATACAAGTGGAGTTTAACTAATGAAGAAGAATTAGCTGCCGTTGGTATTGAAAAGGTTAATGAAGAATACATTGAAAAGAAACATCTTTTCGGTTTACTTGGTTCTGGTGGTAAGTTTGTCTTCACCTTCAAGGTTAATGATGCTTGTGGTAAGGAATTACCAAAGATAAAATTTGTTCACAAGCAACCATGGAATGAAGAAGATCAATATACTGAAAAGGCTGAATATACCATTGTTTTAAAGGGTTGTTAAATTCTTTTTAATACTAAATAATGATAATAATAATAATAAATATAAACATATATATATATAGAAGGTGAAAAAAAAATAATTGGATATAAAAATAGAAAATAATACATATATATATTTATTGAAGATATTTATTTATTATTAAATAAAACCAGTTTAGTAATTATACATAAATTAAAAATAAAATATAAATAAAAAGAAAGAGAAAAAGAAAGAGAAAAAAAAATTACAATAAAATGTTAATATTAAATATAGATTATTGATATTAACATATATGTTATTTTAAATAAAATAGACAAGAATATAGTATTAAAACAAAACAAAACAAAACATACAAACAAATAAAATAAAATAAAATAAAATAAAATAAAATAAAAAAAAAAAAAAAAAAAAAAAAAAAAAAAAAAAAAAAAAACGATCAAATGTAATATACAATATAATTGAATTTTTGAAATTCAAAAATTAAATTAATAAATAAAAATAAGTTTTAAAACAAATAAAAAAAGAAAAAAATTTTATATAAATTTATTTTATATAAAGTGTAATATTTAATTAAAATTTGGTGTTATTTTAAATAATAATAATAATAATAATAATAATAATAATAATAATAATAATAATAATAATAATAATAATAATAATAAAAACAAAATTAATAATAATAATAATAAAATTAATAATAATAATAAAAATAATAATAAAATTAATAGTATATTTAATTTTTTTTTTATTTTTTTTTTTTATTTTTTATTTTTTATTTTTTTTTTTGTCTAAATTATTAATTTCAACAAATTAAACTAATAATGATAAGTTTGGTAATATAAAAGATCAAAAGATCAGTATGCTGAAAAAACTGGCATACTTCATTACCATTGTTTTAAAAAATTTTGTTAGATTTCCCTCTTCTTTTAATTTCTTCATCTTTTACGATTTATTATAGAATATATATATAATTATATATAATTTAAATCAATCTAGCTTTCTATTATAGAAATTTAATCATGAAAAATATATTTTTATTATTTTATCTTTTTTCTTTTTTTTTCCATAATACAGAGTTATAATTAATAAATAATAAATAATAAATAATAAATAATTAAATAATAAATAATTGAATAAATAAATAAATAATAAATAATAAATAATAAATAATTGAATAAATAATAAATAATATATAATAAATAATAAATAATAAATAATAAATAATAAATAATAAATAATAAATAATAAATAATAAATAATAAATAATAAATAATAAATAATAAATAATAAATAATAAAAAGAGTATTTATTAATAAATAATAAATAATAAATAATAAATAATTAATAATAAATAATAAATAATAAATAATAAATAATAAATAATAAATAATAAATAACAAATAATAAATAATATATAATAAATAATAAATAATAAATATTTTAATTATAAAAACAATAATGAAATTAATATAAAGTTATTTAGAGTTTAAATTTAATTATTATCAATAAATCATGTGTAAAAAGTAATAATAAATAAAAAAAAAATAGTTCAACATCATTTTACAAGTAATTCAGTAATATAAAATAAATTAATTTTTATATTTATAAGGAAAATTTCATAATTACTAATTTATGTATTTTATACAACCTTTATTATTTCGACATATTTTTTTTTGTAATCCTTTTTTGGCTTTATTAAAACTTTTATTAAATATATATATATATTTTTACAGCCGCAATTATTGTTTAATATATACTAAATGCCTTTCAATAAAAATTTTTACATTTATTTTTAGTTAGACATTATTAAAGATCTAATAATTTCCAATATATATATATATATTCACTTTTTATTTAACTCTTTGATTAAATAAATAAATAAATAAATAAATAAATTTATTTACCTAATTAACACCATATTGGAAAATATTTTTTTCATTAATTGAATAGATAAATTACTATTTTGTTTAATAATAGAATAGCTATTCTTATGTTTATTAATTTTTAAATAATTAGATTAATATATATTGTTAAAATTCATTACCACCGTTAGTTTTCATTATTTAATTCTTTAGATATAGGAATTTTTTTTAATTCTGTAATAATAATAATTCTTTGAAAGTTTTACATAAACTAATAAAATTAGTATCTAAAAATTATTTTGATTTGCCACCACTAATCAACTTTAAACCAGATAAAATCTATTTAAGAAATAAAATATTATAGAATAGAAACTCATTTAAATAAAAAAAAAATAAATAAATAAAAAATAAATGTACTACATTAATATATAGTAATAAATATTTTTATATAAAATATAATTAATACATATAATATTATTTAAAAAAATTGTTTAATTGAATATAATTTATAATATTATTTACTTATATTATTTGTTATATTGATTTTTATATTACTACTCTATAAAATATTATAAAAAATATCTTTTCTTTTTTTATTGGTCATTTAATATAAAATGTGGTAAAAAAATAAAAATATTAAATAAAAAAAAAGAAAAATTTTTTATGCGGCATTTTTTTAAAATAAATAAAATAAATATATAAATCTTAAATAATAATAAATTAAATAATAATAAATTAAATAATAATAAATTAAATAGATTGTGTAATATGTAAATAACTATCAAATTAATATTTAATAATATATATTGCGTATCAATTACACACACAAACATATATTGTAAAGTTTAACTTTATTTTATTCGATTATTATTATTAATATTTAAATATTAATATTTAATATAAATATAGTTATTCATAAATAATAATAATAAATAGAAAAAAAGGTTAATATTAATTATTTAAATTAAAATAATACTAATAATAAGGAAAATTAAAAAAAAAAAATAAAAAAAAAGTTTAATAAATATAATTTTTTTTAATTCTATTCTATTGGTTTAATATTTTTTTTTTTATTTTTTATTATTTTAATAATGGGTTATTATTAAATGAATATATATAATATATATTTTATAATAATTTTATTTTTTATATAAAAAGGATAAAAGAGTTTTTCATTAATAAAAATATTTATTTTTCAACCCATTATAATAGCTGAATTAATATTTAATTATATAATTTATATTTTATCATTTTTATAATAATAAAGAAAGAAAAAGAAAATTTTGTAAATATTTTAGAATTAATATAAAGTTGTATATTTATAATTTCAACTAAAAATGAATAATAATCTTTTCATTTCAACTTTTGCTATTTTATTCTTAGCTACAGCTAATGCTTTTACATTACCGTATGTATTACATAACAAACATACAAATAAAAATAAAAAAAAAAAATACATAGCTTTTAAAATTTCTATTATTAAAAATAAGATTATAACATTAAATAATATAAAATATATAATATTAATTTATCTCATACTAATCTTTTTTTTTTTGTTTTTTTTTTTTTTTTTGTTTTTTTTCTTATTTTATTTATATATATATATATTTATTTTTTTTTTTTCAATTATTTATAATTTCATTTTCTTTAATAATTTTATTTATTATTTATTATATTTTTTTATAAAAAAAATTATATATAAATATATATAAATATATATAAATATATATAAATATATATAAATATATATAAATTAAATATATAAATTAAATTTATATAAATAAAAAAAAATATAAAGTGGAAATTTCTTTTCAGGAATAATTGATAAAATTACAGGATCAGATAATAGTGTTAATGTTCCTCAAAAAGGTGGTAACTTTGAATTAGATGTTGCCTCAAACTCTGAATTTACTATTAATTTAGCTGGTAATCCAACTACCGGTTATCAATGGTATTTAAATAATGAAGCTGAAGTAGAAGCTTCTTCTATTGTTCTCGTTGGACAAAACTATGCTAAAAAAAATAATTCTGGTAAAATGGTTGGTAATGGTGGTAACTTTGTCTTTAGTTTTAAGGCTAATGAAGTTTGTGGTAAAACTTTACCAAAATTGTCTTTCACTTACAAGAGAGCTTGGGAAACTGAAACTCCAGCTGCTACCTCAGAAATTACTTTAAATGCTGACTGTGAAAAGAAACAACAAAAAATGATGGAAGCCGATGGTAGCTCTGATATTATCGTTAAGGCCAATGAACCATTCAAAGTTAAATTAGCTGGTAATCCAACTACCGGTTACTCTTGGGTTTTAAAGAATCTTGATGAAATTAGTGCTTCTCCAGTCATTGAACAATTAAGTAACAACTATATTACTGATGAACATGAAGATGGTATGGTTGGCGTTGGTGGTACTTTTGTCTTTGAATTTGAAGTTAACGAAGATGCTTGTGATCAAACCTTACCAAAATTAGTTTTTAGCTATGAAAGATCATGGGAAAAGGATACTCCAGCCAAGACAGCTGAATACACTTTAAAATTTGATGAAAGTGCATGTGAAGCTTCCACAGATGATGAAGACTACAAAAAGGAAGAAGATAAAGAAATTGAGGTTAAAAATAATGAAACTTTTACTGTTGAATTAGAAGGTAATCCAACTACTGGTTATTCTTGGATATTAGAAAATGAGCAGGAGGTTACTGCTTCAGGCATTATTGAAAAGGTAAAAGATGATTTTGTAGAAGATGAACATGATGAAGAAATGGTTGGTGTTGGTGGTAAATTTATTTTTGAATATAAGGTTAGCAATGCCTGTGGTAAAGAATTACCAAAATTAAACTATGTTTACAAGCAACCATGGAATGAAGAAGAAAATCCGGTAAAGGTTGAATACACCTTAAAGTTAGATGAAGGCGATTGTGAAAAAAAAGCAGCAGTAGTAGAAGATAAAAAACAAAAAATTGAAATTAAAAACAATGAAGTTTTCACAGTTGAATTAAAAGGCAATGAAACTACTGGGTTCTCTTGGTTATTAGCCAATGAAGAAGAAATTGCAGCCTCTGGTGTTTTAGAAAAAATTAAGGAAGATTATGCTGAAGATGAACATGAGGAAGATATGGTTGGTGTTGGGGGTACTTTTGTCTTCTTTTTCAAAACTAAAGATGCTTGTGGTAAAGAATTACCAAAATTATCATTTATTTACAAGCAACCATGGATTGAAGAAGATAACAATGCTGAAAAGGTTGAATACACTTTAGTTTTAAAGGATTCATGTAATTAAATAATATTAAATTGACTTGAGAAAGAAAAAAAAAATCAAAAAAATCAAAAAAAAGAGAATATGAAGATTTTTATGTAAATAATATATTATTTAGCAAGGAAAAAAAAATTTTTTTTTTTTTTTTTTACTAATTAAAAATTTAAAGAATTATTTCTGTAATAGTTTTCATTAAATTATATATAAATGTATTTAAATTATTTAATTATTTAGAAAAAATATAGTAAATTAATAAAAAAATAAAAAAAAAAAAAGATATATATTGTATATTTTAATAATAAATTATAAAATTTAATAAAGAAATTATTTATTAAAAATAAATTTCAAAAAGTTTTTTTTTTTTTTTTTTTTTTTTTTTTATTTTGTATATAAAATTAATAATTCATAATTTATATGTGATTTATTAATATTGTTATATTGATATTGTTTATTTATATTTCATATTTCTGGTATGGTTAATATATATTTATATCTGTTGGATCCTTTAATTTTTTTCACAAAATACGTTAATTATAATATATTTTTTTATATTTTAATCTTCCTATTTATTTATTTATTTATTTTTTTGATTAAATATTTATTAGGATCATATTTATTTATTGTTAATTTACTATAAAATCAATAATCAAAATTTATCTTTTCTTCTTATATATTAAAAATATATTAAAGATAAAAAGATTTTTTTTTAAAAAAAAAATTATTAAAAATATGAAAAGATAATTTAATTATATAAATTTATCTTTTCATTATATATTAAAAATATTAAAAATATAGTAAAAAAAAAAAAATATATATATATATATATATATATAGTCTCATGGACTATTTGAATAATATAAAAAAATAAAAAATAAAAAATTTAAAAATAAAATAAAAATAAAATAAAATAAAATAAATAAATAAGTAAATAAATAAATAAATAAATAAGTAAATAAATAAATAAATAAATAATAATAATAATAACAATAATAATAGTAAGATTAATAAAAGAAATTTTGAATTTAAAAAATAATATTTATTTTGATTTAACTTGACCATAAAAAAAAAAAAAAAAAAAAAAAAAAAAAAAAAAAGAGAGAGATAAAATAAAGAAATAAATAAGAAGTAATATTAATGCAAAAATGTAAAATAATAGAAACAAAAATAAATTAATAATAAATTTTCTTAAAAAAAAAAAAAAAAAAAAAAAAAAAATAGTTAATATTATTCTTTTTTATTTTATTTTTCAAATGGTTTTATTATTATTATTACTATTATTATTACTAAATATCACAGTTATATGTTTAATTACATTGTACATTATACTACATTATTAAGTAAAATATTTTTATTCAATAATATAATACAGTATAATCTTTAACGTTACCAATAATGTTGGACTACCGTAGAAAATAATTATAAATAACTTGTAATGACATATTATTAAATGAAGAAGGTCTTTCTTAATGTAAAAGTAATAAAATAAATAAATAAACATATAATAAATTATAAATATCATTTCTGATTTTAAATGTTATATTTAGCAGATTAAGAGTCTCAGTGTCTCAATGACTCAATAATTCATTAACAATTGTTAATATCAAATTTTAATTATATTAAATATTAAACATTCACTTAAATATTAAAAATAAAGAAATAATTATCAGTGGTATTAAAACGACTAAATCAGAAAATTCAATAACTACGGGGAGTTCTTCAAAAAAAACTTCAACAAAGAGCAACAAAGACAACAAATACACCAAGTACAACAATGAATGATACTCCTGTTGAAGTGGAACCTTCAAATATTCAAACAAATACAAATAATAAATTTCATATTCAAAAATTATAAAAAAAATTACAAAATGAAAAACTTTCATAAATGGTATTCAGACTTAAAAAAAAAAATTATTCTTTAATTCTAAAGAATTAGGTTGATTATATATATCAAAAAATATTAACGATATAAACATCAATAAAAAAACATTTTTAAAAATATGACAGTATACAGCCAGGATTATAATATTGAACAGCCTCGACGAATAATACAAAAAAAAGTTTATTAAATAATTGCAAAAGTGCCTAACTTAATGATAAATGAATTAAAAAAAAGAAAGATTTTCAGAAAACAGGCCCATCAAGACTATTCGAAATGGAAATGAAAAGTAAAGAAGTTAGAAATCAAAAAAAAAAAAAAAACGATGACTTTAGCTATATTTAGATAATCTTAACTTATTATTTACAGAATACACTAACGAGGCAAAATTTTGTAAAATAAACCAGAACTAAAATGAAGAAACAAAGATTTTATATTCTTTAGAAGAGGAATTAAATAAAGTCGGTATTGCATATTCATTCAAATTTCTCTGTGTTGAAAAGACATTTAAAGATTTAAAGGGAGACCTAACAAAACTAAGTACCATAATCAAGAAAAGAAAAAGTATTAAAAAAAAAAAAAAAAAAGAGTAGAAATCAAAGAAACATATCAACACGAAAATCAAATTAACAGAGTCCGAAAATGGGAAACTCCTATATAATTTTCAATAAAATAAAATAAATTCCAACGAATACTGTCAATATTGCCATAAAAATTGGGTACACTACTGATAACTGTTTTTTTTTTTTTTTCCAACCTATCAAATTCACTAGATAATAACTATAGGGGAGAAAAAGAAAAATAATAATAAATAATAAATCAAGAAATCAAGAAAATAAAATTAAAAATAAAAAAGGAACATCTTTAAGTTGGAAAGGTAGTAAAAGAAATTTCAAGTCTTATAGCATTAATTATGAAGCACAAAACAATTTAGATTCAGATCCTTCATTTGACTTCTACTTAATATAACAACTAATAATTGTAAAAAAAAAAAAAAAAAAAAAGAAATAAAGTAACTTCCGAAATCTTAAAAAAGAAGAAAAATAATGATAAGGAAGATAACAATAAAGAATCATGGATCATTGATAGTGGAATAGGAATCAACTTATCTTATAAAAAAATATATATATAAAAATTACTATCAAACATTGAAGAAGTTACTAATAGAGGAATTACATAACCAAACGGACAAATCTGATTGAATATACCAAAAAAAAAAAAAAAAAAAAAAAAAAAAAAAAAAAAAAGGAATATATAAAAATAATAATTTTTTTTTTTTTTTATTGGAGAAAGTATTTTATGCTCTAAACATACAAAATAATTTAATTTCTACTCATTACCTATGTAAAAAAAAAAAGGCTTTAAATTAGTAATGGAAATGTATAACAATAAAGAAAGATTCCAAATTTTTTTTAAAAAAAATAATAAACTAATTATTACCATTTATACAAATGATGAAAACTTCTTTACTTTAAATATAAACTCAATGAAAAATATAGATTATAATATAAAACAATGTTGATTTAAAATTATGGCATGTTAGATTAGGTCACTATTTCAATCAAAATCTTCAAAAAAAAAAAAAAATTTTTTTTAGAAAACAACAACATTAAGGAAGAAAAGAATGATAATATAAATTGTGAAGATTTTCAAAATTAGTTAAAACTCAAGAAAAAAAAAACCATTCAACTAAACAACCAACAAAAGTACTTCACCATTACAAATGGTGCATTCTGATTATTGTTGGACCACTTAAGCTTTCACGATCATTTACTGGATACAAATATTATATAAAATTCATTGATGACTTACAGTAGAAAATGTTGGGTTTTTATTTTTACTGAAACATAAAATCTGAGGCAGTTTAGAAAATTTTGTCGAGTTTTCATAAACTTATGAAAAAATACTTGTTATTACAATAATATAAAGGAAATAAGATCTAATAACGGTTTAGAATATAATAACTCTAATTTTATAAATTAATATTAAAAAAAAAAAAATAGAATTAACATTTAATCATTCTACATCAGGTAAAATGGTCACGCTGAAATAATTAATCAGATATTAGATAACTGCGCAAAAAGCACTACTCAGTGCTACCAAATTATCTCCTATTTTGTGAGATGAAGCTATTAAATGTGCATATATACATTGTACAATTTAAATCCGCATCAGAGAATTAATTTTTAAAATCCCGAACGAAGTATTTTTTTTTTTTTTTGATAAGAAAACTGTTATATATATCTAAACTTAAAAGTTTTTGGATGTAAAGTATTTATTTTTTTTTTCTTAATAGATACAAACAAGGAAATTTTTTTAAAAAATACATAACTAAGGTATTTTCTAAGGATATTCATCAGACTCTTCTTGGTTATCGTGCCCTCAACATTACTTCAAAAATCAATAATTTTAGTTCGTGATTTGTATAGCTTCAATGAAAGTACATTAGGCTCACTTGGCTCTTTTTTTTTTTTTTTTTCGTTTTTTTTTTTTTTCTTCATTCCTCAAATCCATCAGATAAAACAAATTGAAAGGGAACAGCACTTAACATCAATTTAATCAATCCATTTAATCATAATAAATTTGAAATGAATGAAAACAAACAGAATAAAATTAATCTTGAAGATAATAATACATTTAATGGATGATAACATTAATGAAAACATTTTAAATAATAATTCAGAAAAACGAAAATATTAATGAGATTAATAATAAAATTAATGAGGATAAAATTAATGAAAATAAAATTAATGAAGATAAAATTAATGAAGATTGTAATAATGAAGATTATATTAATGAAAATTAAAAAATTAGCTGAAAATCAAGAGGAAATACTCAAAAATTCAAATATTGAAGAAAATATAAAAATTACATCAAACGAAGACCATGCCTTTCCAAAACTCTACATGATAATAGTAAACGTAATGAAAATAATGCTATTATTAATAGAAATAATGATAATAACATAAAGGGTTTAAAAATCATAAAAAAAAAAAAAAAGATTTTATTGAACAAAAATGTGAAAAAAAAAAAAAAAAAAAAAAGTTTTATTAATAAAAATTTGAATAAAAAATTTTAAAAAATTTCAAATTTAAGAAATAAATTAAAAAATTTCAGACATTAATAATTATTAAAATTTATCTAATTCAAACCTTAATAATTATGAAATTCTAAACCAGAAACTGAATTGAAAGGAATCATAAAAATCTGGTTAATATGAAGATAAATGAAAAAATTAAATTTGGAAAAAAAATAATTAAAAAATATGGAAATATAAATATTAAAAAATATAATGACTATAATTCAGAAAATGAATCTGAGGACAGTTTTAGTAATCTGGAAACTTAAGATAAAAGAAAATTAAGGAAAACCAAAGAAGTGGATATTAAATTTTAATATTAAAAGGAATAATAAAATTTTCAATAAACAAATAAATAGAAAATAATAAAATATTTTTTTTTGTAGAGTTCAAATTCTAATCGGTAATAAAAACTTCAATTGTGGAAAATATGGATTATTACAAAATGCTCTCTAAGGATTCAAGCAAGCTGGAAGACAATGGTTTTTACAAAAATCTCTGGTTTTCTTAAGAAAATTGGGTTAATTCAATATAATAATGATAGTTGTTTATTTGGTAAATATATAATAAAAAAAAAAAATAATAATAAATTATACTTATTACAAACACTCTACGTTGTTTAATTGTAGGAGAGAATAAAGAAATTACCAAAGTTGTTTCATAAATAAAACATAAATACAGTGGTCTCCACAGATAAAATAGCAAACAAAATCATCGGAATTAATATAATTAAAACAAATAAAGGCTACAAAATTAATCAAAAAAGATTATATTGAAAGAAAAAATGTTAAATAACTATAATAAAAACAAAATTAAAATAACTAGAAAACCATAATGTATTAATGAAAAATTAGAAGATAGAGAATAACTATGAGAAAATTAACAAAACTGATTGTAAAAGATTGATTGGATCTCTATTATATGTATCAGCAAAAACAAGACTAAATATAGCATTTGCAGTAAATCAAACTGCAAAGTATTTCTGGAACCCAAGCTTAAATACTTCGCCAATTTCATCATAGAAATATAGAAAATGCTAATGTAGGGGGAATGTTAAATATCACAGTTATATGTTTAATTACATTATACATTATTCTACATTATTAAGTGTAAAATATTTTTATTCGATAATACAATGCAGTGTAATGTTAAATATTACCAATAATGTTGGACTACTATAGAAAATAATTATAAATATAACATATAATGACATATTCTTAAATAGAGAAGGTCTTTCTTAATATAAAAGCAATAAAATTAAAAAAAAAAATAAACACATAAAAAATTGTAAATATCATTTCTGATTTTAAGTGTCATATTTAACAATTATTATTATTATATATGCTTTCTGAAACATTATCAAATATTTTTCTTTTTTTTTTTTTTTTTTTTTTTTTTAAATAAAAAAATAAATATGAATCGAACAAGAAAAAGTTTATATAAAGTTTATTTTATTTTGTAAAGTGGAAAATTATAATTTTTTTTTTTTTTTTGTTTTGTTTTGTTTTTTTAATATATTCATTTATTTTAATTTAAAAAAAAAAAAAAAAAAAAAAAAATTTTTTAGAAAAATATTTGCCAAATAAATTTAATGAATAGTTAATAATTAGTTTACTTTAAAAGTATAATAATGTTAAATTATTAATAACATATTATAATTTTAAAAGAAAAAGGATTTATGCTAATATTAAATGAAAACTACGTTATAGATTTAGCGGACTCCAATTTTTTTTTTTTTTTTTTTTTTTTATTTAAAAATAATATATTCTTGTCCATAAAATGATTAATTTTAATTTTATTAATAAAATTTATTTCAAATATTTCAAATATATAGTAAAATATATATATATTTATATTTAAATTTTTTTTATTATAATAATTTATCTTAAACAACACATTTACTTTTAATATTCAACATATCAAAAAAAATTTTTATATATTCATTGATTTTCTTCTGAATTACACGTGATGGACATTAAATTATATTATATTATAAATAATTATAAAAAAAATTTCTTTAAATTTTTTATCATTTTTGAAATACAATAAATAAAACAGTCTTTCTTGCTAAATAAATAATTTTTTTTTTTTTTGTGGTTCTGTTTTAAATATTTAAAATTCTCATTAATTCATACTGTATTGAACATATGATAATATTATAATCTTTTTATTTTTTATTTTTTAAAAAAAATGGTATACTTTAAATAATAATTATGCATATATATTTTATATATTTTATATTACAAATATACCTTCAGAGTGGTTCAAAAAAAAAAAAAAAAAAAAAAAAAATTGTAAAATAATTATTTATAATTATTTTAATAATTTAATTGAATATATTTAAATATATATCCAATTTTTATAGAATTAAAAAAATTTTTTTTTAACTCTCTTAAGATTAGCTATACATTATAATATTTTTTTTTTTTTTTATTATATAATATTATAAATTCAAAGTCCGTTAATGTAATAAGAAAAATTTTATATAAAAGTAATACCTTTTTTTCATGGAAAAGTAATGCTTTTTTTTTTTTTACTCCAATGTTAATCATAAGAGTATTATTACAAAATGAGTAATAATAACAATATAGAGTAAAATGAGTAATAATAACAATATAGAGTAAAAATATAAGAAAAATGTTCATTTTTTTTTAACAAAATAAAAAAAAAATAAATAAATCAAAATTTTTATTTATTCCTGTCTCTCTTAGTATACCTTTTTTATTGGATCCTTTATTTATTGGTTATAAATTGAAAATGAAAATGAAAATGGAAAATAGGAAATATAGGACCAAAAAGAATTTTAAAGAATTTCCTAAATAAGATTTCTTGCTTTAATCTGAGTTGATGTGTATTTATAATATAATGCAAATAGTAAAATGAGAATTTTAAAAGGATACCATATGAAGAACTTCTTGGCATATTAAATATTTTAATAAAGAACATATATTAATAGCCTTTAAAAATGTATATATATATATATATATGATAATATTCTTATATTGAATAAGATCTATATGGTCTTTTAAAAAGGTTGAACTCTAATTTTTTTATTTTTTTATTTTTTTTTAAACATTGATTATAAAAAAAAAAAAAAAAAGACAAGAAAAGCAGAAAAAAAAAATTAAATTAGAGTTGAATAACATTTTATTTAACTATTATTATTATTATTTTTTATTTTTTCACAAAGCGTGAAATTAAAATATGTATAAAAAAAAATTTTTTTTTTTTAATATGATAGAAATTTTGTATATAGATAAAGAATAATTATAATAACTTGTTAAGTCAATTATACAATAAGATTGAATAGGAAAAAAATAAAGAATTGTAAATAATTGTAAATAATTGTAATACATATAGGAAAAAAAAAATTTTTTTAAAAAAAAAAAAAATGTTTTGTTTTAAAAAATTATAATTCATAGAAGAAAAAAGTGTTAAAAATAAAACCTATTTAAGCAAAAATTATTGTAATTTAGTGTGTTTTATATTTATTTTAAAATATTTTTTATTTAATCTTAAATTTAATTAAATTTTACTTCTATTTATTTATATATGTAAATTGTATATATATATATATATATATTTTTTTTTTTTATTTTTTTTTTTAATTATAAGGAATTTTTTAGAATATTTCATTTATTATATATATATATATATGATAATATTAAATAAACTTTATTATAATTGAATTTTTTATTAAATATATTTACATTAATTTATTAATAAAAAAAAATTTTAATATAATTAATTCATGTTGTTTTAGAGAATCAATATTTTTTTTTTTTTTTTTTATAGATATATATATTTGTATTATAAATGAACAGTTATTTCAAATATATATTAAATATTTTAAAAAAAAAATTCCTTTCTATTCTCATATATTAATTGAACGTAGAATTTATTAATTTTTCTTTAAAATATTTTTTTTTTTTTTTTTTTTTTTTTTTTTAATAGAAATATTAAGTTTATAAGATTTATAAATTTTTTTTTTTTTTTTTTTTTTGCTTCATGACAGGACGCTAAGTATGACCTGTGGAACAGGTAATCAAGGAAATTTTGAGACACACGTACTGGCTGCTCAAGAGTGTGTTTATGCGCTAAAAAGACTAACGGCAGGATATCCTCCAAAGGCTCTTGACATGTGGATACTAGAACAATTCGGTCCGAAGAAATTTCAATGGGGTGAAGATGAGGCATTAGAACGATGTCTACAGCGTACCCCATCTATAAATAGGAAAGAGGTTCTTGAGAGGGCTAAAACGTTTCGTAAAGAATGGAAAAATGCATGCAAAAAGAAGGACCCCCTTGATATTAAAGTAACAAACATAGGTAACACGTTAACGTTTGGTAACAGCTCTCATTATGTCAATCGTAGCATTCTTAAGAAATTGCATGATAGCTATAAAGGCGAACCATCAAAGTTTCCTCATGCAGCATGGGCATTGACTCATCTTTATGAAATGTTTCTTCGTGTTACAGGAGATGGTATGCAACTGTCAGTGCCAAACAAAAAATATTTGAAGTGGGCACAAAAACAAAATATTTCTCTTGAATGCTTTGCCAGCCCTTTTAATCACAATCTTCCTCGTTTCTGTAGTGCTCTACCGATAGTGGACGCTCCTTTTGGTTCACTTGGAAGCTTCTTCGATATTGATCTTAAGGAGAATGCTATATGTAATCCTCCATATACAGAGGAAGTGCTTAGTGCTGCCTTTGACAGGATCGAACATGCACTCAATAATCATCCTCTTCTTATTATATTCGTTACTCCATGCTGGGATGATGCAGATGCCATTATACGAGCTAAAGCATGCCCTTATAAGATCAAAGAGAAGGTACGACGAGATTTCGAAACGAACTCTATCGCAAATGGAATCAGTATAGTACATCCTTGCGATAGTTATGTTTTTACATTCACTTCGAAATAAGTTCTAGTAATGAAATGACACGTTAATTGATTATCATTTATTTTTTTTTTTTCTTTTTGGAAAAAGTTAAGATGCTTTTTTTTTTCTTATATGAGGAATAGAAGTTTTTGAAGACTTAAGCATTAAAGAATATTCATTACTTTGTTATGAGTCATGCGGTGTTATGATTAGTAATAAGAAATATATTGCGTTATTATTAACGAGTTCTCTTTTAAATATTATCCGAATCACTCTTGAGAATGCTATAATTACTTTAGAAAAAAGCAATTCAATAACCTTTTTTTTTTAATTATTTTTTATTTTTTTTTATTATAAGAAATTCTCTAGAACAAGATACAAGACTTAACTCTAGAGACAATTCTATGATATCTATTTGAAAAAAAAAAAAAAAAAAAAAAAAAAAAAAAAAAAAAAAAAAAAAAAAACTATCGTAATTTCATTAAATTGAATGTTGATTATTTTAACAAATCTTTAAACATATTATCAGTGGCATCAGATATTAACAATTATATTGATAGCTTCTTCACGCATAATACTTTAAATAAATTTATTTAAAGGATAAGTTTTATATTTGTTAATTTAAATAATAACAGCATTGTATATTAACTATAGTAAAAAAAAAAAAAAAAAAAAAAAAAATAAAGAAC
>JACVTC010000001.1:3210000-3225000 GCA_016946835.1 Neocallimastix lanati (nom. inval.) | reverse complement strand
AAAAAAAAAAAAAAAAAAAAAAAAAAATAAATAAATTAATCTTTATATTATAATTATATATATATATATTAAATAATAAAATAATAATATAATATGTAATTTAGTTCGTGATAACAAATTAAGAAATGAATATAGTAATATCGCTATTAATTCCTATGAATTATGTATTCGTTATGATAAGAAACAGTGGGATGTTTATTATCAATTAGCACTTCAAAAAGCTGAAATGTTAGAAGTAAGATTGAATAAATTAATAATTTTAAAATAAATAATAATATTAATGTTCGCTTTTTTTTTTTTTTTTTCCTTTTTTTTTTTTTTACATAAAAATATACAAATTTATTTTATATTATTTATTTATTTTATTTTTTATTTTTTTATTTTTTATTTTCTATTATCATCAATATATTATAACTATTATTATTTATTATTATATATTATCATCATTCTTATTCTTATTCTTATTCTTATTATGTTTGTTATTGTTTAGATTTCATCTGCCATTGAATATTTAAATAGATCCATTACTATTAATCCTAATAATGTTCCCTCATGGAATTTATTAGCTCTTTTATGTTCAGCTCAAGGAAATATAACTCAAGCCTTAAAGGTTTGTGAAATTGGTTGGAAAACGACTGTAACTAAATTAACTCAATTACAAGCAACTCAAGAATATCCAAAAGAAAATGAAGAACCTAACACTTCTCCTAATGTTGATTCTTTATCTGCCTTAGAATCCATTAAAAATAAAACCAAGTTTAGATGGGATTTAGTTAGTCGAGCTAATAGAGAAGAACTTATTAAGTATGTAAAAAAAAAAAAAAAAAAAAAAAAAAAAAAAAAATATATATATATATAGATAGATAGATAGATAGAAATATTATATATATATATATATATATATATAATAATTATTATAAATATTTTATTCCAAATTGATTTATACATATATATATATTTAAATATAAATATGTTTTTCAATTGATATTTTTATATCTATTTATTTATAAATATATCTATTTTCAAATTGACAAATTTGTATATATAATATAATATATTTTATATTTATTAAAATTTTTTTCTAATAATATATTTATACGATAGCTTCAAGATCACACATTTCTTATTACATGTTAAACATTTTGGTGCTCAAGAATCCGTTAAACTATTACAATCTTTATTTTCACTCTATATGAAATTATTCGTTAGTAATAATATTCCAGGAGTAGGTGAAGTAATTGCACCAGAGATTAATGATTGTAGTAGTATTCGTGTGCAAAGAAATGGCATACCAATTCAAGGTGGTTTGGATTCCTACTCTGATTTCAATTCCTATTCTATTCAATATAATCAAAGTAAATTTTCTCTTTTAATATCATAAATGATTATCTCAATACTAATACTAATACTATTAATATAGCTACTATTAATAATAATACCTATTAATAATAATAATACTAAAAAATTAATAATTAAATAATAAATATTAATTACTATATATACTTAAATATATTATTTATCTTTAATTTATTTTTATTTATTTATTTATTTTTATTTATTAATTTTGTTTATTTATTATAAAGATCATGCTTCCGATGCTGTTTCATTTTCCGCATTTACTTCAAATCAAGCTCAAAATTATTCACCATATCATTTCCGTCAACTTGATTTATTAATTACTCTTTGGATTATTTCATCAAATATTTCAAGACAATTAGGAGCTTTCAATGAAGCCTATAAAGCTATAATGGAAGCCAAACGTTTAGCTAAAATTATGGGACATATTGAATATCAAAATCGTAATAAAGGTAGTAGTATTTATAATAATGGTGGAAAAAAGAACGAAGTTTACTCTCCCGTTCGTAATAGACCTATTTCTTCTGCGGCTTCTGTGATGTCAAGTCAATTACCTACAGATAATGCTAGTTTCCGAAGTAATAGAAGTAAATCTAATCTTAGTGATGTCATCGAAGAAAATAATCTCAATACACCTGATCTTAATTCTCTTTCACCCAATAAACTTCGTAGAACAAATTCAGCCAAAAGTGCTATTTCCTTACTTGGTATTGCCTATCCAGCTGAAGTTCAAAAGAGTGATTCTCCATGGGAAATCACAACTAATCGTATGAGAAGAGTAATTGCTGATTTAGAATTTGAGGTTACTATTTATTTTATATTATTTTTCACATTATCTCCTTCTTTTATAAATATATATTATATCTTTATTAATAATTGTTATTATTAATAATAGTAATATTAATAATAGTTATATAGTAATAGTGATAGTGATAGTAATGCTAGTAATAATAGTAACAGTAATAATAATAGTAATTTTAATACTACTAATAATCATAATGAATAATAGTAATAATAGTAATTATTTGTTATTAAAAATATTAAATTTTAATCTAATTTATTAATATATTTATTATTATTATTATTATTATTATTATTATTATTATTATTATTATTTATTATTTATTATTTATTATTATTATTATTATTATTATTATTATTATTTATTATTAAATTGAATCATTATATTCATTTATTTATTTATTTATTTATTTATTTATTTATTTATTTATTTATTTATTTATTTATTTATTTATTTATTTATTTATTTCATTTTAAATTCGATGATAAAATAGAGAATTCAAATTCAATATGATCAACTAAGACGTCTTAGCAGCAAAGTGAAAAAATCTAATCCAATTTGTGAAAAATATTTAAAGAAATCAAAAATGTTTGAAATTAATATTGATGAACTCTTAACTGAACCATCCAACGTTTCATTAAATTCACCCATTAAGGAAACAAATGACACTAAAGTTACAATAACCCCAGAGGATGATGATAAGGATAGTGCATCAGCCAACGAAAATCAATCAACAACTGAAGATAATAAAGCTGATTCTTCAAATCCTACTAGTGATGATAAGTCAATCCTTTCTGGAAAGGATCAACCCCAAACATTAAGTGCCAATGCTGCTTCCACAAATAAAAAGCCACCAATAATGACGGATGGAAAATCTGATGAAGATAAGGAAGATGAGGAAGAAAAAGAAATTGTAGAACCAATGAACATTACCTTAGATTCCCTTATTGATCAATTAAATAACATTAGTATTGTAGATGATGATCACTTACCCACACGTGTATTACTTGGTCAACTCTATTATCAAACTAAAAATTACGAACTTGCCGAATATTGGCTTCAACGTTCAGTTAAGAATAATAAGAATCGTGGTGCTAATGGTGGAAAGAGTGGAGAAACCACTTACTTTGGAGGAGTGACAGGTTCCTGGGGATGGGAAGGTTGGCATTGGTTAGGTATGTGTTATAATGAATCAAATATGGGTAAGGAAGGACAAGCTATTCAATGTCTTCAATATGCTGTCGATTTAGAACATCGTTCGCAATCACGTGGTTTTGAATGTTTATCAAAAATTTGTCCACTTTAAAAAGAAAAAAAAAATTTTTTTTTTTTTTTTTTTTGTCATATTTTAATTAAAAATCAAAACCCCCCAAAATCAGAAATTAAAAAACCAGAAATCAAAATCGAAACACTCTTCATTTTTATTTTTTAAATCATTTAATTATTATCCAAAAAAAAAAAAAAAAAAAAAAAAAAAAAAAAAAAAAAGTAAAAATAAAAATAAAAATAAAAATAAAAATAAAATAAATAATAAATAATAAATAATAATTATAATTTAATTAACTAATTAATAATAAAATATTTATATTTTCATTAATTAAAACTCTTTTTATACTAAAAAAAAAAAAGTAATAATAATAATGTTATATATAATTAATTAATAAATTAATAAATTAAATAAACAAATAATATAATTTTTTTTTTTTTTTTTTTTGGAAATCATAGTTTCATAATCATATTTTTAAATAATAATAAAAATAATAATAATTAAATAAAATAAATAATAAAAATATATATATATATTTTTTTTTATAAAATAAATTTGTTATTTTTTAATTTAATAATAAAAAAAATATATATATAATAAATTAAAACATAAATTAAAAAAAAAAAAAAAAGCGTTAAAATTTATAAGAATAGGCAATATCAATAAAAATAATTGTAATTACAATAATAATAATAATAATATATGTGTAGTTATAATATTTCAATATGAATATACATTTTTTTTAAAGTCAAAAAATTTTTAAGGAAAATATCAGAAATTTCAAAATGAAATCTCTAATTTTATTTTTTTAACTAATTGTATTAAAGTCTTTATATTTTTTATTTCATTATTTTATTAATAATAATTTTTTTTTAATTCTTTTATATGCATATTATTTTCTCCTATAAATTAAAATATATAAAATTATCCTTATTATTTTTTTCATAGCAACTATCTATTGGTATTTCATTAAAAATTTTAATAATAGATTTCTACAATAATACAAATTGCCCAAATTGCAAATTAAAATTATATATATATATATATAAATTTCAACCAATATAAAACAATTATTACAAATAAAACTTGATATTAGAAATAAAAATAGTACAATAATGATTAAATAATTCCAAAAAGAAATTTAATTCTTCTATCTGATTTTAAAATGGAAATACAACATAAAGAAAGAAATAATATTAAGACTCCCTTTATATCCTTTAAATAAATATATTTTTTTAATAATTGAATTTTTAATTAAAATATTAAATTTGTATTAAAACACGTTAAAAACTTTAAAACTTAATTTTATTAATTTATTTATATTAAATGATTTATTTATATATTATATATATATTTATTTAATATTCATAATTACTTATTGTATTAAATAAATTTATAAACCACTATTTAAAAAATATATATATTAAATAAATTTATAATCACTATTTTAAAAAAAAAAAAAAAAAAAAAAAAAAAAAAAAAAAGTATTAGTAAATAAATTGAGAAAAAAAAGTATTAGTTAACAAACAATAAAACAGGATAAATTGTATATTAAATATATGATACTATTTTTATGGTTTATTTATTTATATAAAGTAATAAAAAAACTTAATTTTTAAATCCCTATTTAATATTAAATTAATAATAATTTTTTATTGAAATTATCAATTTCAACTAAATCTTATAGTATTGAAAATATTATAAAGAATCAACATTCATTATTTCTAATTTATAGTAAAACGTTTAATTATTCTATTTAAATTTTAATATTATTTTATTTAAAAAAAAATATATATATATATACTATATAGTTATGAACAATGATTATTTAATTTTTTTTTTTTTTTTGCCATTATTCCTAATATCTATAATTTTACTTTTATTTTCCATTTTGACATAAAACTTTAAATTTTAAATTAAAAAAATGGAAAAATTATACAAAAAGTTTTTTCTTATTTAGAGTTTAAAATCTGTAATAAATGGAATTTCTTATATTAACAATATATTTAAAATATATTGATCTAATTTAATAATTTAATATTTAACTTAAATATGATTGGATAAAAATATATTTTTATAAAATATAGCGTTTTGTGGGTTAACATTAATATATATTAATATATAATTAAAATTGTTTTTTTTTACCATTTTTTAATTATGTTGTTATTTTTTTCCATTTTATTTATTTATTTATTTATTTATTTATTTATTTATTTATTTATTTATTTATTTATTTATTTATTTATTTATCTATTTATTTATTTATTTATTTATTTATTTATTTATTTATTTATTTGCTTGATTTTTTTTTTTTAATTTTTATATATCAATCATCAATCATTCATAATACTTAGCAAGAATCCACGAAAATTACAGACAGAAAAATCCTTTCATTCTATTAGAATCATTATCAATAAATCATATGGTAATTATTTTTTTTATTTTATATAGAAGTATTTATTATAATTTATAATTTATTTTTTATTTATATATTTATATATTTATTTATAATAATAATAATAATAATAATAATAATAATAATTAATTCTAAGAATAATAGTCTTTCAGTTTAATATTTCTTCACATTATTTGAATGAAAATAATCAGATATATTTAATAAGTAAAACTTTTAATTAATATTTTTCTATATTAACATATAACTGTTCATTATTATCATCATTGTCTTTATTAATATTATTTATATATAACAAAATATTATATTTTCTATTATCATGATTTTTTATATTTCTTTTTTACAGGGTGCATTTATTTTTTTAAAAAATGAATATACATTAAAAAGAACAAAAGAACAAAAAAAATTTTTTATATATACTTCATTATATTATTATTCATAATGATATCGATAAATAATACTTAAAAGTAATTAAAATAATAATGATAATCTTTATTATTATTATTATTATTATTATTATTATTATTATTATTGTTGTTGTTGTTGTTGTTGTTGTTATTATTATTATTATTATTTATTATTATTATTATTATTATTATTTATTATTTTTTATTATTAATTATTATTAATTATTAATTATTATTATTATATAAACTATGAAACTATTTTTGCTTTATATTTAAAAAAAAAAAATCTTAATATAATTTCATTATATTGTAATATATTTTTAATTTTTTTTTTTTCAAATTAAAAAAAAAGTTTTTTAAGAAAAAAATTTTTTTGTTATTTAACGCATTTTTTACATTCTTTTATTTTTGTTTGCATATAAAATAATTTACTTTTTTTTAAAAATATCTTTAAATTATAAATAAATTATTTTTAAATTAAAGAATATTATTAATAAGAACAAAAGAAAAAAAAATTACTATCAAAATAAGCATATAAAAAAAAATTAAAATCCTGGATTATTAAATTAACAGCTTTCAATAAAACGAAAACCATTCATCGATAATTATAATATCAAATTAAAATAAAGAAAAAACATAATATATTTTAGTTATTGTAATATTTATTCTTAAAAGTTATAGCTTAATAATAATAAAAAAATACATTTATTTATTTATTTATTTATTACTATAAAAAAATTCATAATACTATAAAAAAAATTATCAAAAATTATTTACATTTTATAAATAAATTGAGTTAGAGAACATACAAACACATATTAACTATAATTTATAAAACATCACATTTCTTAATTTATTCATAACAATACAATAATACATTTATTTAATTAATTAATTTATAATTTTTATTTCTTTATTTATTTTTTAATATTATAAGGTAATAATTATATTTCATTCATATGTATAATAATATATATATATAAGTTTTATATATTTATTTTTGCATATTTATAAAAAACAATAATTTATAAATAAGAAATTTAGAATTAAAAATAGTTTTTAAAAATAATTAATATTAATAATATAAATGATAAAACTAAATAAAAATTTTACATAAATTTAATAGTTATAAATAGAGTATTAAAAAATATATATATAAGACTTTCAACGTATAATATATAAATATATTTTCAAAATAAAAAAAAAGTATTATAGAAAATAATATAAATGTAAACTTGTAAACTTTAAATATTAAAAAAGTATAATTTGAATTAAAAAAAAAATAATGAAAAAAATAAATGGAGATGGAAATTAATAATTGAATTGAAATTTCAAATTAATTATATTTTAAAACTGATATTCATATTGTTTTATCAAAATAATTAGGAAAAAGCAATATAAATAAAAATAATATATATATATAAGCAGTTAAAATAATAATATAAATATTTGTTACATACATGTTAATATTGAATTTATAAGTAATTTATATTATTATAATAACAAAAATTAAAAAAAAAATAATAATAATAATGTTAGTAATAATAATAAATATTTAAATATTTAAATAACAACAAAAAAAAAAGTAAAAATGATATTCAATAATAATATTGTTATTGTTAATATTTCTAATACAATTATAAATAAATTTTAAAGAAAAATATTAAAAAAAAAAAAATTAAGAACATAAATTTGTGTAACAATTAAAATCATTAATTAAAAAATAATAACAAGATAAAAAAAATTTTTAAATATTAAAAAATATATATATATAAAAATAATCATTGAATAATCAAAAGTTATAATAGAATAAGCCAAAAAAAACTAAAAAAATAAAAAAAAATAAAAAAAATAAAAAAATAAAAAAAAAAAAAAACGTTCCCATAATAGAAATAATATTTTTTTATAAAGAATTTATCTTACTTAATTTAATTATTTTTATGTTATTTCACTAATATAAAATTGATGTTTTTACATAAATCTATTAATTTTTTATTCAAAATATTACATATATATAAATTAGAAATAAGAATTAATAAAAAAATCTTAAAAATTATTAATTATTAATTTCTCAGCCAATAATATATAAATAAGTAATATTAATTAGTAATAAAAAAAATTATAAAAAATTATATTTAACTATATAGTATATGATTTTTTTTTTTTTTTTATTTTAGTGTGTATAATATTAAGTAAATAATTTGATAAAATATTGAAATAAGAAGAAATAAAATACCAACAAAGGAGAATATACATATTATTGACTTTAATAAAGAAAACTTTACACTTTTATATATATATAAATAAATTTAAAATATCATTAAATATTATAAAATTGAATTTTTTTAAAAAGAAAGCAAAAACAAAAAAATAAATAAAAGAAAAATAAAAAATAAAAATAAAAAATAAAAATAGCAATAAAAAAAAAAAAAAAAAAAAAAAAAAGATGAAATTAAAAACTCGTATTTTTTTTATATTTACCTCTGTACTAATTTTTGGTGTTTTATTCTATATTAACAAAAAAAGTAATTTATCAATAGATTTAAGCAAAATGAGTTTAAGCAACGAACGTTTTGATAGTATTGTTGTTGTTGGTGCTGGATTAGCCGGTCTAACAGCTGTGATAGAAGCTTACCAAACAGCTAAAAAAATATATAATGATGATATTGCTAAAATACATTCTTTCCCAAAAATATATTTAATTGAAAAAGAAAAAAATATTGGTGGAAATTCTGCTAAAGCCACATCAGGTATGAATGGCGCTTTAACTAAATATCAAAAAGAACTTGGAATTGAAGATTCTCTTGAACAATTCGCAAAAGATACTTTAAAATCTGGTGGTAATCTTAATGTTCCATCTTTAGTTAATACATTAGTTCATGATAGTAAAGATGCTGTGGAATGGTATTCACAATTCAATTTAATTCTATCCGCCATTTCTCAATGTGGTGGTCATGAAATTGCTCGTACTCATCGTCAAGCTCCAAGAGCTGATGGTAAACCTTCACCTGTTGGTTGGAATATTATTTCAGCATTAAAAAAATTCATTCAAGAAGACTTAAAGGATAATGTTGAAGTATTATTAAATACTCGTGTTCAAAAAATTATTAAAAATAAAGAAGGTAAAGTCGTTGGTGTTGAGTATGAAACTACCAACTTAGAAACAAAAGAAACTAAAAAGGATGTCTTACCTGCTGGTGCTGTGATTTTAACTTCTGGTGGTTATGCTCATGATTGGACAGATACTTCATTACTTCGCCGTTTTGGTGAGAAAACGCTTAAAGATGTTCCAACCACCAATGGTCCATGGGCCACAGGTGATGGTGTTAAGATGGGTACGGCCATTGGTGCTGGTGTAGTTAATATGGATAAGATTCAAGTTCATCCAACAGGTTTTATCAATTTAAAAGATCCATTCAATCCAACTAAATTCTTAGCTCCAGAAGCTTTACGTGGTTATGGTGGTATTTTATTAAATGCGGAAGGTCAACGTTTTGTTAATGAATTATCTACACGTGATTTTGTTTCAGAAGCTATCTTTAAGAATTGTTCTAATTATCTCATGAAACATTATGATTCTAAGGAAGAAAAAGAAATTGAAAAAAAAATTGTTCTTTCATGGCTTATTATGAATGAAAAAGGTGTAAATGCCTTTGATGCCGGTAGTATCCATTTCTATGCCAAGATTGGTAATATGAAAGCTGTGGAAGGTATCGATCAAGTTTCTGATTTCATCCACATTCCTGTAGATACATTGAAAGCTACCCTTAAGAAATACAATGAAGATGCCGATAAGGGTTATGATGAATTTGGTAAGAAAAGATTCCCATTCAAATTCTCTGAAGATGATAAATTCTACGTTGCAGCCATTACTCCATCAATCCATTATACCATGGGTGGTTTAGCAGTGAATTCTGTTGGTGAAATTCTTACTCCAAGAAAAAATGTAGATGTTAGTACCTTATTGAACACTGCAACCACTACAGATGATCAAATTAATTTGAAACCAATTCTTGGTTTATATGGTGCTGGTGAAGTTACAGGTGGTGTTCACGGTAAAAATAGATTAGCTGGTAATTCACTTTTAGAATGTGCCGTTTTTGGTCGTCAAGCCGGACGTCGTGCCATCGAATCTCTTCTTTACTACAATGATTCAGCTGTTGAAAAAGCAAAGTCAGAAGAAAAGGAAGAAAATAAGGAATTAATAACTGGACTTTCCAGTACAGAATTCAAATCTCTCACTTTCCGTGAATTCCATGAATCTGATAATTGTGTCTACTTGAACTTGAAGAGTACTTACCACCGCGTTGAACCAAAACAAGCCTTACTCCTTAAGAATACCACAACCAAAATCACACAACAAGTTCTCTGTTCCAACTTAGATGATGGAGGTGATTATGGTGTAATTAAGATTGATATGAAACAATTGAATGATGACTCATTAGGTTTAAAGAACATGGCTCCAGGAGATACCATTGAAGTTAAACTTGCTTAGAAAAAGTTAAGGAAATAAGTGGGAAAGAAAAATAAAAAAAAAATAAAAAAAAAAAATAAAAAAAAAATAATAATAATAATAATCTGTAATTATAATTGCAAATAATAAATAATAAAAAATAAAAAATAAAAAATAAAAAATAAAAAATAAAAAATGAAAAAATCTCTATGAATAATAATAATAATAATAATAAAATGAAAACATACGGACAATTTTAATTTATTTGAGTCTTTTAATTAATTAAACATATATAAATTTCGCTTTTTTTAATTGTGTTTTTTTTTTTTTTTTTTTTTTTTTTTTGTTGTTGTTGTTGTTGTTGTTGTTTTCCAAATATAATTATTTATTTAAATTTACTTAATTAGTATAGAAATTTTTCAAAGTTCTCTATGATTTATTACATATAATATTAATATTAAATAAATAATTATTTTATATATAATATATATATATATATATTTATATATTTTTACTCATGGATCCTCCATGAGTAAAAATAATCAACATAATATTGATGGATCTTCGATTTTTTTTTTATTAATTTTTTTTTTAAATATAATATATAAAAAAATAGATAAATAGATAATTAGATAAATAGATAAATAAATAAATACTATAAATACAATAAATAAATAATTATAAATTTAATGATGTTAACATTCATACTACCAACACTATTTAAATAAATTACAAAAAAAAAAAAGTAATATATAAATATTACTATGCTATATAACATACAATATTATATCTTCTTAAAATAACACTACAAAAATAAATAATAAATAGTAATATAAAGTGTAACACTAAATATAAAGATAGGATTTGTGTAAAGCCATAAAATTATCCAAACTTCAATGCTTATTTAATTTGAATATTTATTGAAATAATAGCTACTATACTAAAAAAAAAAAAAAAAAAAAAATTAAACATTTTACCCACAAAACGTAATAATATTTCATAGGCATAATAAATCTAGGACAGAATGAATAATAATATATATTAAATGTATAAAAAATTTCAATTAATAAAATTATATAATAAGGAAATAAAATGATATGATAATTAATAATTTATAAAAAATAATAATGTACACAGAATAAATTAAATTGTTATTACAGTATACCTAGATTTAAGAGGGAATGCGTTAGAATATGTGAATATGAGCTACAATGTATAACTACATAAATATGTAAATTAAAATAATTAAATACTAGCTACTCTTAATTTAAAATAAATTAATATTTTTTTTTATCATAAAAAAAATTAATAAAGTTGATATAATTATGAACTCTAAATTCTTGACTCTTTTATTATTATTATTATTATTATTATTATTATTATCATTATTTTATTTATTATTGTTATTTTTTTATTATTATTATATATATTTATTATTAGTATTATTATTATTATTCCCATAAAATACTAATCATTATATTTTATCACTATTACTGAAATAACATTATTAAATAAAATAAATTATATAAGATATAAATTAAAAAAAAAAAAAAAAAAAAAAAAAAAAAAAAAAAAAAACATTCTGAATTTTATTTTAATTAATTATTTAAAAAAAAAAATTTTTTTTATTTTTTTGTTTCTCTTTTTTTCTTTCCTCTCACTCAACTTTTTTTTTTTTAATTCCAACATAAATAAAAAAATTTTATTATTTATTTTAATCGTTCATTCAATATATATTTAATTTTTTTTTTATTTTATTTATTTTATTTTTTTTTTTTTATTTTTTATTCTTATTATTATTATTATTATTATATTTACTTTTAATTTATATATATATATTATATATATTTAAATAAAGAAAAAAAAAAAATTAAAAAAAAAAATAAAAAAAAAAAAAAATGAATAAAAGAAAAAATTTTATTCCTTCTTTTTTTTTTTTTTTTTTTTTTTTTTTTTTTGATTTTTTTGATATTGCTATATTTTTTATCTATAATTTTCAATATAAGATTATTACTATTTTTTTTTAAAAAAAAAAAATTATATATAAAATAATTATTTGAAAAAGGCTTTTTTTTTTTTAGTTATTATTATTTTTAAATAATAGGTTTGATAAATTATTATTATTTTATTTTATTCTTTACTGTGATTATTTAATGATGATGAATCGAATCTATGCCCAAATCTATTTTATTTTTTTTTTTTTTTTTTTGATTTCAAAATTTAAAATTTAAATAATATTAAAAGATAAATAAGAATAGGATAAGTAAATATTTGTTTAATTTATTTAATTTTTAATTATTATTCTCTTCTAATTTTTTTTTTTTTTAATTTTTTTTATTATCTATTTCTCTTACCTTAAGCATACTATCCCAACTACCAGTACAAAGGGCCATACCATCAGATGAAACACCAAGGCAACTTACTCTGTTTTCATGACCAGCTAGTACACCAACACGTTCACCCTTTAAGGTATCCCAAACATTACAGTTGAAATCATCATAACCAGCAAATAATAATCTACCAGAAATTGAGAAAGCAACTGAAGTAATACCACAAAGAATATTATCATGAGTATATTGATTCATTTCACGATCAGCTCTTAAATCGAATAATCTACAGGAAGCATCATCAGAACCTGTACCAACAGCATCACCATTAGGGAAGAATCTTTTATTATTATAGATGAATTTTTTAATATAAAAAATAAATAAATAAGCACATATTAAATATTAATCTTTAATTCTCAATATATAATATAAAAGCATCAATAATTTTTTTTTTTTTTTTTTTTTTTTTTACTTATCATTAATTATAATAAATTAATTTAACAAACAAAATAAAAAAAAAATTAAAACATATAAAATAATAATAAATAATAAATAATAAGTGATAATAAATGATTAAATAAAAATTGTTATGGATTTATTTTATTTTAAAAAAAAAAAAACTTACTGAACAGCATTAATATCTGATTCATGACCGGTAAAGGTTTGTACACAACGACCAGTTCTAATATCCCATACCTTTGCGGTAGCATCACAAGCACCAGAAACAAAGATATTCTTATCTGGTGATAAAGAAAGACTCATTACATCACCAGTATGATCTGTAAATTCTAATGTTTTCATACCAGCATCAATATCCCAAAGCATGCAAGACATATCACCAGAACTTGTCAATATTTGACGATCACCAAGGAATCGACAGCAAGAAAGATAACCTGTGTGAGCACTAAGTTCTCTTGCAACCTTCACAGAACCTTCTTTGGTCTTTAAATTATAGATAGAACAAATATTATCTAAACCACCACAAGCTACAAAATTACCAGAGGGTGCATATGCACAGGTCATTACCCATGATGAACGTAATGGAATAGCATGAACTTTATTTGTAGTATAACCATCCCAAACAATTAATTTACCATCTTGTGAAGCACTAACTAAATGTCTCTTATCAGAAGCCCAATGCATAGCATAAATCTTTGCAAGGTGACCCTTTAATGTTCTTCTGACTTTCATAGCAAGACGTGGTAATTGTTCTACATCTTGTGCAACAGCTCTTACTGTATATATATATATACATATTAATATTGTTTATTTTTTTATTAATAAAAAAATATAATATGTAAATCCATTTTTTTTTAAAAATAGTTTGAGTTCATTGGTATTATTTTATTTAAATTTTATTTGTTTATTTTTATATATATTCCCCATATTGATTTTTTTTTTTTTTTTTTTTTTTTTTTTTTTTTTTTTTTTTTGGTTTTAACATATTTATTCATTTATTTATTGAATTTATTCATTTTTTTTATTTAAATTAATTTTCCGAATCCGTTTATTTTAGTAAATGTGAATATTATATATATTATTTTTATAAAACCCAAATATTGTTATTTTTCATTTCATATATTTAAATAAATAAATAATATATTGTAAATTATATACAATAAAAAATAAATATGAAATATAAAATATTAATAATTTCGATATATTATAATTATTATTATATTTTTATTTTCTTTTTTAATATTATTATTTTATAAAGTTGTTCTAACTATATAATATTTACAATGAAAATATAAATTTTATAGTTAATACAACTCTATATAAACTTTTTTTTTTTTTAATTAAAAAAGATTTTATTATTATTAATTTATATTAAATAATTTTTCTTACAAGTAGTATCATTTAAGGAATCTTTTTTAGCCTTTATTTTTTCCTTTAACATTTCAGCTTCCTTACGAGCGGCAGCTGTTCTTTCTGCAATATCACCCATGTTTACTTATTTTCTATTAAGTTTTTT
>JACVTC010000001.1:3052500-3207500 GCA_016946835.1 Neocallimastix lanati (nom. inval.) | reverse complement strand
TGTTTAACGAATTACATTTGTATTGAACTTAAATATTAAAATAATAATTCATAAATCATATAAAGGTATTATACATATTAAAAAAAAAAAAAAAAAAAAAAAAAAAAAAAAAAACATTCTCTATATAAACAATAAATATAAAGTTTTTGCTTTTGTTTCTTGTTGCTTTGTTTTGTGCATTTTGTGTAGTTTTTACTATTGCATATAAAAAAATTTTAATATCTATTAATATTTTATAATTTTTAAAAATAACATAAAAATATATATATTTGTATATACAATTACAGACATAAAATGTTAAATATTTTCATTTCACTATTATATTACCATGATACTTTAATCAAGTTGTATTTTTACTTATTTATTATTTTACTTTTTTTATATATTTTTTTATTTAATAATTTATCTTTCTTTTATTTATTTTATTTTATTTGTCTATTTATTAATTTATCTATTTAATTATTTATCAATTTATTTATTTATTTATTTATTTATTTATTTATTTATTTATTTATTTATTTATTTATTTATAATTAATGTATTATACATATTTCAATATATACTAAAAATAGTTTAATTTGATTTTAATTATTTTTTTTTCTAATAATACTAAACAATATTATTATTAATATTATATAATTTAAAAAATAATTTTTTATTTAGTATTTTATTTTTGTGTTCTTTTTATTTTATACAAAGTTTGAATAAAATAAAGTTAAATGAGAGGAGCGGTTTATGCTAAATGCATTTGATTATTTAATTTTATAATATGTTATTTTTATTAAATATAATTATTATTATTATTATTATATTTCTTTTTTTTTAAAAAAAAAATGTAATAATGATTATTTAAAAAAAAAAAAAAAAAAAAAAAAAAAAAAAAAAAAAAAAAAAACATTTATTTATTATTAATATTTTAATTTATATTTTTATTCATTACTTGCTTATTCAGTATACTAATTATTAAATGATTCATTTTATATTATTATTTATTAATTATTGTATAAATTTATTATCCTTTATTTATAATTTATGTATGATTATTAAATTTTTTATTTTGATGAAAATTTACTTTATACAATAATATACATATATATAGTAATATATATTATTAAAATCAAAAATTATATTATTAAACCACCTAATTCTATATATTTACAAAATATAATATATAACAACAATATATAATATTTAATTCAAAAATTATATAATTTAGATTAAATCACCCTAAATCTTCTATATATATACAAAATATAAGCATAATAATAAATGTTTCTATTTTTTTAGTAAATTTATTAATTTTTATTATTGTTATTAAGCAATAGTAATCGATTAAATATAACTATTTCTCATATAACTAATAAGTTTAATTTTTAAAAGAAAAATTTAATGCTAATACTACTAATAGTTCTGTTATATAATTTTTATAAGTTAAACTAGTCCACTTTTTTATTCTATCAATCTTTAACCAACCATTTTTTTTTTCAATTGACACAAAAAAAAAAAATTTTTTTAAAGTGTGGATGAAACATATTTCTTTTTTTTTATGAAACTAAGGTAAATCACATGATATGTTTTTTCTATTTAATAAAGTTATTAAAAATTTTAACATTTATTTTAATATATCTTATTTTAATTTATTTTAATATATTTTATTTTAATTTATTTTATTTTACTTTTATTCTATTTGGAGCGTCAACGCTGAAAATGCAGTAAGACAGGCTAGAAGGGCCAATGCCTTTGAAGGAGAAGACCATAATTTCTTTCAGATAGTCAATTCAAATCCTAATCCATAAGGAGGTGAGGTTCGTTGCCTATGAACTTTTTTCTGAATATATTTATACTCTTTATTTTTGATTATTACTTTTTATTTCACGTTACTATTTCGATTATTATTATGTTCAAATGGAACAAATAATATTTATTTATTTTATTAATTTTGTGTTTTTTTTATTTTTTATAAAATTGAAAGTATTCATGTATTTTATAAAAGAATAAATAAATAAAGAATAAAGTTCGCAATAATTGCAGCTATAAAAATACATATATATTTTATTTTATATTTTATTTTACTTTTATTTAATTATATTTTATATATATGAAAATGAGAGGTTTTTAATAAATATGTCCATAAAATATTTTTATATCATTTATTATTTATTATTTATTATTTATTATTTATTATTTATTATTTATTATTTATTATTTATTATTTATTATTTATTATTTATTATTTATTATTTATTATTTATTATTTATTATTTATTATTTATTATTTATTATTTATTATTTATTATTTATTATTTATTATTTATTATTTATTATTTATTATTTATTATTTATTTGTTATTTAAAGTATTACTATTCACAATTTAATACATGATATAAAGACATTTAAAAAAAAATTTAATTATATTAAATAATTTCAAAAGTTTTAATCACAAAAAACTAAAGTTTAAACTTAATCAATTCAAAAGATTTCTTCATAAAAAGTTTAACTTTTTAATTAAGAGAAATAAAACAATTTTTGAATTAAAAAGCATTTATCAAAACAATAAATATGGAATTAAAAATAATAATTATGACTATAATTATTTAATTTATTCATTTTGGTCAAGCAAAAAAAAAAAATAATAATAATAATAATAAAATAATTGAAGAACCAAATATAGAAAATATTCCATTACCATATAGGAATTTATCTATGATTTTTAGTTAAAAAAGAAGCATATAAACACCCACCACATCGTTTAACTGATTGTGAAATAATTCTAGAGAAGGACACTTCTCTTCACTATGGTCCTATTTATCTATCATCTGAAAAAAAAAAAATAAATAAAATTTTAAAAGAATATATAAGAAAATTTAAAGAAGGGATTTATCAGACCTTCCAAATCTCCAGCCGGATATCATATTTTATTTCAAAAATGAAAGACAGTTCTCTCAGATTATGTGTAGATTACAAAAAATTATATATTGTTTCAACTATAAATTTATATCCAATTCCATTAATTAGTAACATTATTGAAAAAGTTAAAAGGAGAAAATTATTTTACAAAATTAGATTTAAGATCATCTTATAATCTTATTAGAATACTAGAATGATAAAAAAAAAAGGATAAATATAAAACTGTTTTTCAAACCAAATATGGTAATTATGAACATTTAGTCATGCCATTTGGTTTAAGAAACGTACCAGTCAAGAAGATCAGGTATGGCCTTATAATTAGGGATGGTCTTGTCGTTTAATGTAGCAAAGAGATGGTCTGGATGGATAACAAAAGCTTCACTATCGACTTGACCAAAACCAAAGGATTTAATTAAAACAGCTTTGATTCCTGGGATCTTTTTCGACCTATTGTTAAATATAAGATAAACATTTACTTCAAAATCTAGATCAATATTATCAGTATTTCAGTTAACTAAAATAATACCTGATTGAAAAATTTGAATAGCAGCAACACCCTTACCATGGTCATCCAAAGATTTTTGCCAATTTACTGAACATGAATTTCCTTTAGTTTACCCAAATATTTAAATTGTTTATTAAATATATTAATTTCATTCTTATTTATTAGCCGTAGTAGTAGTACCTTGAAAAGAAACTGCATCAATATCATCAATTGTAAGACCATAAGAAGCCAATGCTCCAAGGTAAATGGTAAAAAAATGAGATATTATTCTTATAGATTTCTTGTTCCCAAATTTGAAAGGCCTCTGTTCCCTACTTACGAACTTCATCATTAATGAAACAAGTTCTTTCTTCAATAAATATTTGAATAATTTCTTCAGAGACACTACTATCTTTTTTTTTTTCATCTCCTTAACTTCTTCATTCATTAATTCTGATTCATTTTTTAAATTCAAGATTTAATCCACTTCTTGCAGTTTTGTAATTGACAAGCTTTGCTACGGTTAAAGTACCTTGACTTGACCGGGAGCAGGAACGGAACGTCCTTCTTTATCTTTAGCAATAGAACTATGAGCAATAAGGAACGTAGATTGGAACCTCCATCTTTAAGGTAAGACTAGCTGTTATTAATAATAGGGTACCAATGCCCTTTGATTCAATAAAAAATCATTACAAAAAGAAGTACAAGATCTAGACATTTCATTGGGTTCACGACCTTGACCAAACTGCAGCACATATTAGACCAGAAGAAGATTATAATAAAAAAAGATTAATCCAGGCCCCAATAGTATTAATAAATGATTCTTGAAGAATATCATTTTGAAGATCGTTATCAAGATAACAGGCCATGGTAAACTTTTCGAGTAGATAAACATGGATCGTGACTAGACGAAATTAATTTTTCTACTTCTGAAAGGGAAATGTTTTCATAGAATTCATAAGGATCGGTAATATCAGAGCTAATTAAAGTTTCTACAAATGAAACTAAAAGTGGACCATGTTAATGAATATTTAAAGATGGAGCATTAAATGGTCTTCTAAATTTTTATTTTGGTATAATTTGAAAATCTGTACGAATTTCTTTCAAGAGAGCGTTAGTGAATTCTCGTAATAAGGATCCATTTACTATTAACATTTTCATGAGTTTTTTTTTGTCATATGTTGGTTAACATATTCAATTTGTTTAATTAACTTATCAATAGCAAAATTCACAAATGTGATTGAAAAGCTTCAGAACAAAGAAGAGCTTACTCTTCAATTTCAGTAACAAGTAAGTATTCCATAAATTATTGTCCAAAAGTTTTGATAACCCCAATTCCAACAGGAATTATTGAAGCTGGCCTTTTTATGAGAGAATTTTTGATTGAATTTCTCTACTAAAATCTTCACCTTATTCTTCAAGCTATCCAGACAACAAGATCAGGAATAACAATTAATGCTGGATTTTGAATGGGATCAATTACCTTCTTATGAGTTGAAGAAGATTCCTTATGAGATTCAACAATAATATCGTCTTCTTCATCTTCCTCTTCTTTTTTTTCATAATCATAATAGATATCACTCGCATTATTCGTATAGGATAAGAGTTGATGTTCTTTACCACGAACAATATCAGAAATCTTAATATATTTATATTTTCTTTCTAAAGTACGTTTATCCATGCCAACCATGGTTGCATTTGATCCAAATTCAATAACACAATCAACATGTGAACTACCCTTCTTTTTAGAATTAAAGAAATATTCTTGAGTTTTAATCCATTGAACAGAGGAAGCTAAATAAAGGATAAACTAAAATGATAATAATATATGGTATATCTGATATATATTGATATATGATATATGTTGATAATCTTTGTAATTTAATTTATATTTGATAAATTCAAAAAATATATATATAGCCTATTATTGTTAACTACAAACTTATACACACATATCAAATTTCTTTATATAAATATTAATTGATTGATAATGCTTTTGTTAATTCATTTTTAAAAAGAAACAACTTTATGTAAAAAAAAAAAGAAAGTCAAAAAAAAAATTTTTTTTTTCTAATTTAAACTTTTATTATAATAAACAAAAGTATTTTAATAAAAATTGAAAATAATACAATATTTATTATATAATGATCATATTTTTCATAATTATTATTTATAATTAATTTTTCTTTTAATATAAAGTATTTAATTAAATGATGAATAAGTTTATTTAATTAAAAATAAAGAAAAAAATCAAGGTTTTTATAAAAAAAAAAAAATTATTATAAACTAGATTTTTAATTATATTAAAAAATATAGTTGTACAATAGATTATTAAATTTGGTGATAACAAAAAAATCTCATTTCTTTTTTGCCAGTATTTTTTCATTATTAAATTAAATTTTTGTATTAAAAAAAAATAAAGAATCTCCTATATTAATATACTAACCAAAAAAAACATGGTATATTTTAAATTATAATTTTTAATTTATTATTATTATTATGATTATTATTATGATTATTATTATGATTATTATTATGATTATTATTATGATTATTATTATGATTATTATTATGATTATTATTATGATTATTATTATGATTATTATTATGATTATTATTATGATTATTATTATGATTATTATTATGATTATTATTATTATTATTATTATTATTATTATTATTATTATTATTATTATTATTATTATTATTATTATTATTATTATTATTATTATTATTATTATTATTATTATTATTATTATTATTATTATTATTATTATTATAATAATAATAATAATAATAACATATATGTATAAATATATACAATTTTTGTATCATAAAAAGAGAAAAAAAAAAAAAAAAAAAATAGTTAATATTTTTTTTTTAATTTCTTTTTAAATAATTCCAATAGTAATTAATAAAAATTTTTTTTAATTTTTTTTGTTTGTTTGTTTGTTTGTTTGTTTGTTTTTCTTTTTTAGCTTTACCCATATTAAGGGAATAAGAAAACATAAATAGGATAGGATTCATCCATAAAATCCACTTAACTTATATTAGACTTACATGATATGGAATAATTTTATAAAAATATATAAATATGTATATATTAAAACAATATATATTATAATAACCAATTTAATAAATAAATATAAAATACCATTTATTAATTTTCATAATTGATAAAAATATTGGTAATAATATAAAATATGAAAAAAAAAAAAAAAGAAAAAAAAAAAAAAAAAAAATATATATATATATATATATATATATAATATATATATAATAAATGCTTTTTTTTTTTTTTTTTCATTTTAAAGATATAAAGTTTTTTTTTTATTTTCTTTCTTTATTTCTTTATATATACATTGTTTTTATGAATTTTTTCATTATTATTAATTAAATATTATACTTTTTATATAAAAATAAATAAAAACATTTTATAATTTTATAAATTTATAATAATTATATATATATATATACACATATATTTTTTAATAAATAATTATGAAAATTAATAAATGGTATTTTTTATATAAATTATTATATTTATATTTATATATATATATTATAATTATTTATATAATGTATTTTAATTATTTTTTTTTTTTTTTTTTTAAATTAATGTTAATCAATCAATAAGCCCATATCATTAAAGGTTAGAATTACAATTGTTATTATGTCATTTATATTGCATAAATATAGTTTTACTTTTTCAATGGTTATGGGTTATTTATAGTATTGAAGAAATAGTATATTATAATTATTATAATTATAATTATATTATTATTATTATTATTATTATTATTATTATTATTATTATTATTATTATTATTATTATTATTATTATTATATAATTATTATCATTATTATCATTATTATATAATTATTATTATTATTATCATTATCATTATTATTTTATAATTATTATTATCATTATTATTATTATTATTTTATAATTATTATTATTATAATTATTATTATTATCATTATCATTATCATTATTATTATAATTATTATTATTTTATTATTATTATTTTATAATTATTATTTTATAATTATTATTATTATTATTATTATTATTATTATTATTATTATTATTATTGACTGTTTTGTTTTGTTTTGTTTTGTTTTGTTTTTTATTTTTTTCTTGTTTTCTTCTTTTTAATATTGTAATTTTTTAAAAAGAAAAAAAAAAAAAGAAAAAACATTAAAGAACTTATAAATAGATATTGTATATGTTTGATTATAATATATGGTATATAATAATAAAAAGTAGAGAAAAAAAAAAGAAAAAGTTTTTCGTTTATTTAATAATTGAAATAATAAATGGATAATCGAAAATGAAATTTATTAAATTTTATTATTATTATAATTATTTTATTAAATAGATTAAAAAAAAAAAAAAAAAAAAATCAGTTTTAATATAATATATTTAAAACTTTAGCCAGCACCAAAGGCTCTCGATGGAGTAGCAGCGCGACTAAAGAAATAATAATTAAATAAATAAAAAAAAAAATCATTTTTAAGTATCATCATTTTAAATATAGAATTTAATTAATAAATTTAAAAATAAATATATAGATTATATAGATTATATAATACTATAATACATTTTTAATATATTTATATTAATATATATATAATAAATAATAAAAATATATTACCTATAATCTAATAATAAACCTGGACCAGCATTTTCATAGATCATCATAGGAGGAGACTCAAATTCTGGAATAGATGAATATTTATGATCTAAATAACCTTTAATTCGATCATATAAAGAATTTAATCGAATAATCAAGCCTCCATATCGTAATTCAACTATTATATATATCATAAATATATATATAAAATAAATATTAATAATAAAAAAAAATAATAAATAAAATATTTTTATTGTACTATAAATTTAATAATAATGAAAAATAATAATAATAATAATAATAATAATAATAATAATAATAGTAATGATAATAATAATAATAATAATAATAATAATAATAATAGTAATGATAATAATAATAATAATAATAATAATAATATTATTATTATTATTGTTGTTGTTGTTGTTGTTGTTATTTTAATATTATTATTATTATTTATATTTTATAAATTCTTCACTTTTATATATATATATATGTATTATTTATATTTTTAATACATCATTTATTTATTCATCCATTCAGTCTTCTTACCTGTTTCACATCCAAAAGGTTTTGCCCTTCCCAACCAATTATCTCGATGTAATTTCCATAATTTTTTAGTATTTTCACAGAGAAGAGTAAGATCGGTATCATAGAGTTCCTGAAGTTTAACAAGGTCACCTGCTTTATAGGCTTCCTCTAACTTTTTCCGAAGGTTTACCTTTAAGGAAAGCACATAAGCCAACAGGACTGGAAATTCTAAATATTTATTTAAGGGATATTTATTTTCATCTGCTGTCATGGCTTGTTTTAAATTATTTGAAAGCTATTAATTAAAAAAAAAAATAAAAAATTAAAAATTTAAATTTATATATTTTATTATTATTATTATTATTATTATTATTATTATTATTATTATTATTATTATTTTTTTTTTTTTTTTTTAAAGTAATATGAATTAAAAAAAGAAAAAAAAGTAGAATAAATAAATAAAAAACAATAGATAAGAAAATAGAAATAATATATTGTAATATATTTATAAATGTATTTATTTATTTTTTTTTTTATAATATTTAATAATTATAATATATATATATATATAATATATGAACAATAAAAAAATGATATGTTAATATTCATATTAGCATTTTAGTGAAGAACAAAAAATATATATATATAAAAAAAAATAGTAGTAATAATAATAATAATAATATATATATATATATATATATATATAATTTGTTTAATTATCATATTATTGAGCTTACCTCTAAATAATGTTTTTCAAGGTCAAACATTCTATTTTAATTATAATTATGAGAATTATTATTATTATTATTATAAGAAAATATATGTATAAATATATACAAAGTACATATATAAAAAGGAGAAAAAAGAATAGGTTAATATTTTTTTTTTAATTTTTCTTTAATTTAAATAATCTCAACAATAATATATAAATATTTTTTAAAAACAAAACAAAAATAAAAAAAAAAAAAAAAAAAAAATTATTAAGCAAATGTATATTATATATATATATTGCTTTATTTTTATTTCTTTTTTTTTCCCATTTTTTTTGTTTATTTATTTGTTAGTTTTTCATTTTTAACTTTACCCATATTGAGGGGATAAGAAAGCATAAATAGGATCCATCCATAATATCCACTTACTTGTATTAGGCTTATGATATGGAATTTTTTTATAAAAATATATATAAAAATAAAACAATATATAAAATAATAACCAGTATATTATATAAATAAAATGATATTTATTAATTTTCGTAATTGATTAAGATATTGATAATAATATAGAAATAAATAAAAAAAATAAAAAAAAAATTATATATATTAAATTTTTAAATTTTTAAATTTTTCTTAAAAAAAAAAAAAAAAAAAAAAAAAAAAACTTACAGGGAAATAAAGTTTAGAATCGACTGAGGAAGAAGGGGAAGGATAAGGGGAAGGAAGGATATGATCTAATTTACAAGCTTCCATCCAAGCGTCTAAATCACCACCACAGATAGCACCAAAAGTTGTTTTGATGGTATCAAGAGACACTACATGATTTGGAGTGTAACCATGTTCACCATACAGAATTAATCCGGGTAATAAGGAATACCTTATTTAATTATGGAAGATAAAACAAAATTGAAATATAAAAAATATATATATAAATATAAAATAAATAAATAAATAAAATAAAATTATAAAAATAAAATAATTTATATATATAACAAATTGATTATTTAATATATATATTTTTTAATATAGTATTAATAGATAATTACATATCAAATTCATTTCCATCATCGCCCCTAATGAAAATTATTATAAAATTGAATAATAAAGAAATATAGAAAAAGAGTGTTATATAAAAAAAATGAATAATAAAGAAATATAGAAAAAAAGTGTTATATAAAAAAATGAATAATAAAGAAATACAGAAAAAGAGTGTTATATAAAAAAATGAATAATAAAGAAATATAGAAAAAGAGTGTTATATAAAAAAATGAATAATAAAGAAATATAGAAAAAAAGTGTTATATATATAAAAAAAATTATTATTTAAATAGTTAATAATTTTATTATAATATTAAAATATAGATAAATTGATTAATATTATTATCATAAATATGAATATAATAATCTATTATTTTTTTATTTTTTATCTTAATTTTTACTTTTTTATATTTTTCATATTTTTAATTCTTTAATATATATATATTTATTTATTTATCTCTTTATTTTTTCTATAGTGGAATACTTACCATATTGTAACAAAAGTATTTTTCACCCCTTCAGATTTTACGGCTTGAAGGGCTGCATTTCCAGAATGGAAAGAAAATGGAAGGGCGGCCCAAAAACGATTCCAAGTCCAGATACCTCCAGCAAACCAAGGTTCACAACCTAACTCTCTATGATGTTTAATTTTATGAGAATAAAAATCGGTATTGACATGATAATCTTATTTAAAGGATAGTTAAAAAAGGAAGAGGAAAAAAAAAAAAAAAAAAAAAAAAAAAAAAAAAAAAAAAAAAAAATTAAAAAAAAAATATGATAAGAATAAATATATATATATATATGTATGTATATAATACAAAGAAAAATATAAAAAAAGAATTAATAATATTCTAATATTATACAATATTTAATACTATTTAAAAAAAAAAAAAAAAAAAAAAAATTCTCCTAATTTATTTATTATAATCATAATCATAGTTAATAATTATTTATGATTTATAATACAATAATTTATCATAATTATGTTAATAATAATAAAATTTTATATTTTATATATTTATATTTATATATTTCTCTTTATATATATTTACAATCCCAATAAATTAAATTAACTTCAGGTGGAATTTTAAGAGCTTGTTCAGAGGACAATGGATTAACATTATCATAGTAAACAGCTAATGAATTATTTTTACCAGCTATAATATATATTAAAAAAAAAAAAAAAATATATATATATATATATATATAAATGAATTAGGATTACTAGGAATTTATAATTAAATAATTATTTTTTTTGTTTACCTAAACAGAAGAGCACTATTATATTGAATAAAAATTGGGAAAACAAAAACAAAGATAAAAAATATAAAAAAAAAAAAAAATAAAATAAAATTAAATAAATATATAAATAAAAAATTATTTATTTTATATTTTATTTTCTATGATTATATATATGTATATAATATATATTTTATTCTATCAATTAATCTATTAAATTCAGTTCACTTCATATTTTATTTTATTTCATTATATTATTTAATTTTATTTTAAAATTCTTACTATCCGACCAAATTAACGGGGTTTTCCCTAAATTTTTGCAGATTTGAGAAACGCGTTGTAAATGTTCCAGAAATACTTGACTATTCTCCTTACGATTACCGAAAATTTGTCGATATCTTCCTTCGCCTAAACCATGAGCCTTTAAATTAAAGAAATATATATACATATATATAATATTATTATTTAATTAAAAAATAAAATAAAACAAATATTTTTTGAAGTATATTTAAAAAATATTATCATATATCATATAGTATATTTAAAAAATAGTGTAATATAAATATATATATATATATACCTCATCCATTCCAATATGAATTAATTTAGAACGGAAAGGTTTAGTGACAGTTCGAATCATTTTCTCTATCAATTGATATGTTTCTTCATATTCCACCAGAAGTACTTCCGAAGTACTATTCAAGTGAGTTTTTAAATAAAGCAATTAAATGAAGTGTCATAAATATATTAATAAATATAATATTTATATGTATATGTATATATGGAATAACAAGAATTATTCATAATAATAATAATAATAATAATAATAATAATAATTAATAATAAAAATCAATAATATGAATTAATAATAATAATAATAATAATAATAATAATTAATAATAAAAATCAATAATATGAATTAATAATAATAATAATAATAATAATAATTAATAATAAAAATCAATAATATGAATTAATAATAATAATAATAATAATAATAATAATAATATAAATAAATTAATAAATTAAGATTATATATATATATATTAAAAATATAAAAAAAAAGGAAATTCAATATTAAAAAAAAAAAAAAAAAAAAAAAGCTTTAGGAATTACTCTCTAACGTTAGCATAATACGGCCACTAACAAAATTTAATTTAGCATGTATACATGTGATTAAAAATAGATATAAGAATATTTATTAATATATCAATATAATAATATATATATATAAATAAAAAATAAAAATTTTATATTTATAATTATATTTTTTCTTTTTTAAACTTTTAAATTTTATTCTTTCTTTTTTTTTTTTACCTGTAAAATTTGTCCGAGGTGGCCTAACGTCTGAATACATGGGAAAACTTCAATTCCTCTATAAACAAAAATGGAAAAAAAAAATTTTTTTTTTTTTAATATATATATGTATATATTTAGAAAAATATATGTATATATTTAAAATATAAAAAATAAAATAAAATAATAATAATAATAATAATAATAATAATAATAATAATAATATAACAATATTTTTAATAATAATAATAATAATAATAATAATAATAATAATAATAATAATAATAATAATAATAATAATAATAATAATAGTAATAACAATATTTTTAATAATAATAATAAATAATTTTTTTTTTTTTTTTTTTAAATTTTTACAAGTTATAGGCATAATCATCGATCATAACCAATTCATCTTCAGTATAACCACCTCTCATATAACCAAAGAAAGGTTCATTTTCAATCTTCATTTAATATATATATAAAGATAAATTATAAGAAAGATGATTTAATTTTATTATATATTATATGTAAATAAATTTAGATAGAAAATAATAATAATTATAATAATAATAATAATAATAATATCATTATTATTATTGTTATTAAATAAATATAAGTATATAAAAATTAATAATATATTTAAATATACATATTTATATAATTTTTTACCTTATAGGTATCTTCCGTATATAATTGGAAACAATTAATTCCTAAGAGAGCGCAAGTTCTTAATAAATAAAAGATGGTATCGATATTAGCAACACAACTTCGACTACAATCCACCATTGTTCTATTTAATATCAGATTTATTTTTTTTTTTTAAAAAAAAAAAAGTATAATATAATAAATTAATATATGTTCATCTTATAAATCTTTATATCTTTATATTATTATTATTATTATTATTATTATTATTATATATCTTAAATAATATTGTTTCATTTTATTATTAAAATTCATATTCATTAAAACTTTGAATTATAAAAAAAAAAAAAAAAAAAAAAAAAATAAAAATAAAAAATAAAAAAATAAGAATATATATATATATATTATTTTTTATTCTTTTTTTTTTTTTTTTTTTTTTTTTTTTTTTTTCATTCTGTGTTGTCTTGTTTTACTATCCATTTTTATTATTTTCATTTTTATTAATTTTACTAATTTTCACTATTATTTTTTTTATATATAATTTTACTCTTCTTTCTTTCTTCTTTTTTTTTATTCTTACCCTAAATGATGAAATTGTGCCATTTCCTCAAAATTTAAATAGGATTCCACCTCCCCCGATTTAAAGAGCTCTTCATCATGACTGATGATATATACAGATTTAAGAATTCTACCTAAGGCTCGAAATGCTATTTTTTATTTTATATATATATGATGTATATTATAATACGTTGTGTTTTATTAAATATTTTTCTCATATTTATTTATTTTATTTTAATTTTACTTTTTTTTTTTTTTTTTTTTATTTTAATTTTAATTTAATTTTATTTTATTTTATTTTATTTTATTCTATCTTATTTTATTTTTAATTTAATTTTTTTTTTTTTTTTTTTTTTTGTAAACTAATTAATAAAACAATTGATAATACTCTACCTTCAATTTTATTATAATATTTAACAGTAATTTGTAAGCCTACTTCGTCTGAAGGAACTTCTCTAAAATTTGTGAAATTAGAATTCACGATTAGCTTTCCTCCTTCCAAATCATTATCATGAATAAATCTATAAATAGAGTTAAAATTTAACAAATATAAAAATAGAAATAATTAAAAATTTTTAATAGATAATAATTTTTGTTTTGAATAGTAATAAAGATAACAAATAATTTAAGCATTAAAAAGTAGGGAAAAATAAATATAAATAACATTATTAATAATGAAATATTATGATATTTAATATTATTATAATAAGTATTATAATGAAATATAATATTTTTTATTGTAAAAAAAAAAATATATATATATATATATATACTTTAAAAACAAACAAATAAATAAATAAATAAAAATAAAAGTAAAAATAATAATAATAATATAAAATAATTTAAAAATAAAAAAAATAAAAATAAAATAAAATAAAAAAATTGAACTTTTATATTAAATTTTACTTTATTCTCCATTGATTATCATAAACCAGAGTAGTTTGGTGGTCTTTGTTGTTGTTGAGGTTGTTGAGGTGAAGATCAAGATCACTATCGATGATACTGGAACGAGTTTTAAAATTTTGATGAATATAATGTTGAGCGATTTCATTTAGGCCATCTGCAATATCCTCTGGATAATCCTCTGCCACCAGTAGAATAGGAATTTTTTTATTATCATTTTCTATGGTGACAGTAGAAGTGGTGTTTGAGGGGGTGACAAGTGTGGTAGCAGTGGAGGAAGGAACGATAGTGACGGTGGGATCATTCCCTTTAAAATATTTATAAAAAGTTCGCTTTATACTGCGAAGTCTTTGTTTTCGAGGCAACTTTATATTATGGTATATTTAAAAAAATAATAAAAAAAAAAAAATTTAAAACAAAAATAATGATAAAAAAAAAAAAAAAAAAAAAAAAAAAAAAGCGCTCTACATTATCAATTATTAATTAAAAGAGTTCAATAAAGTTTCAGTAGACAAAACATCAAATATAATTTATATAAATGATATTAAAAAAAAAAAAAAGTATATATATATAAAGGTTTATTAGTATTTGACTTAATATAGTATATATATGAAGAATATAAAAAAAAAAAAAAATAAAATAAAATAAAATAAAAAATATAATATCATTTATAATTATCGTTATTATTAACAATAAATTAAATTTATATTTTTTTAAACAATAAAATTAAAAATTATCATTATTTGAACAAAATTAAACTAATTTTTTTCAATATTAGAATAAATAAAAATAAAAAATAAAATATATGTAATATTTGAAAAATACAATAGTTATTTTCTATAATTTTATGATTTAATACTATTTTATTATGTTATTCTTAATAATGTAATACCAAATTACTAAATATTATGATATTAAGAATCTTATAAAAAAAATAATACTAATTTTAAAATATTAATATAAGATTAGTATTTTTAATATTAATTGTATGTTCATTATTATGTTTAATTCCTAATATATAATTCCTAATATATATAAATATTAATAAATATACAATATAAAATAAAATATATATACATATATATAAAAAAACAAAAAAAAAAAAAAAAAAAAAAAAAAAAGTTGTCAATTACAATAGGTATAAGTTTGGTTCAGATATATGATAGGAATAGTTTTCTTTTTTATACTATTAAAAAAAAGAAGAAATGAATTGTTAATTGTATAAATAAGTTTATGTATTTTTTAGTTTGTTGCAATAAAATATGTATGTATATGAATATGGTATAATAGTATATTATATTAGATATGAAATGACAATAAAAAAGATTGTAAAATAAAAACTTTGATTTAATATATATATATATATTATTATTATAAATAAATTTATTATTATAATAATATAGAATGATTAGGAAAAAAAGTATATATTTTTTTTTTTATCTTAAATTAAATTATGTAATTTCTTATTTTATTCCTATTAATAATAATAATAATAATAATAATAAAAGTTTTTTTAAATAGATAATAAAATAAATTATTTTTTTTATTTAAATTTTTTAAAAAATGAAATTTTTTAAAAAAATATAATTAAAAAAAAGAAAAAAGTTTTTATTTTTCTTTTAAAAGAGCATATAAATTTGTTAATGTTCCTTAATTTAATACTAAAATTCCTTTTTTTGTTTTAACTTTTCAAAAGTTAAATTTATAAAACTTAAAAGAAAAGAAAATAATAAATTACTAGATAATATAAATAGTATTACATGTTTTATATTACTTTTAAAATATTAATTTCTTTTCTTTTTTTTTTATTTATTATATTATAATAATAATAATAAGTCTTTATTTGCTATCTTTTTTTTTTTTTCCTCTTTTCTTTTCTTTTTTTTTTTTTTTTTATTTTCAATTTTAAATTTTAATTTTTTTTTTTTTTTTTAATTAAATTTTTTTTAAAAAAAAAAATTTAATAAATTCTTTGTAAAACACATATTAAAAAAAAATATTATTTAAACTTTAAAATATAATCACTTTTATTTTAATTAATTAAAAAATATGATTATTATATAAAAAAATAAAAATAATTAAAATAATATAATAAAATATAAAATATCAATTTATTATAATTAATTTTTTTTTTTTTAATTAATAGGATAAATTAGCATATTAATAAAAAAATAAAAAAAAAAAAAAAAAAGTTCATTAAATTCAAATATTCTAATAATTTTAAAAAATATAATTTAAATCTTATATTAAAATAAAAAAATATTATTATAATATATCCTAATTAATAATATAAGAATAAAAATATTAATTTTTAATATAAGTTAACTTGGATTTACTTTAAATGTGATATAATTTAACAATATGTTGTACTAATTATAATGGAAATATATGTGCGTGTTATAATAAAATATTAATTTTATTTCTTTCATATCATTTACCATAATTCAATTGATTGATAATCATTAAATCAATTGGGAAAAAATAATACTATGATTTTTAATTGAAATCTTCAAAAAAAAAAAAAAAAAAAAAACTACTTTTAAATTCTTCTATTTTCTATTTAATATTTATAATTCATTTTACTATAGAAAAAATTATTTTTTTAACTCTTTATCATAATTAACAATATTAAAAATATTCCTATAATAATACTAATATTATTATATATTATACAATAAAAAGTACTAATAATTAAATTATTTAAAAAGGAATAACAATAACAATAGTAATATTATTATTATTATTATTATTATTATAATTAAAAGTAAATTGAACTAAATTCAATTTATTCTTTAAAAAAAAAAAATTAAAAACGAATTCCTACTTTTAATTATATTTAAACTAGAATGAATGGGAATATTTTTCTTCTCTTTCTTTTTTTTTTTTTATTTTTATTTTTTTTTTATTTTTATTTTTTTTTTTTTTTTATTTGCTTTTAATTTAGGTGATATAAAAATGATCACCACTTAAATTTTTTTTTTGTTCATTTTTTATTAAGTTTTTTTCTTATTTGAATTAATATTGAATGTTTTTGTTTTTGTTTTTGTTTTTCTGTTCTATTGTTATTATTAGTTTTTATTTTAATTATGTTTACCTAGCCTATTAATATGTTTTTTATACTAATAAAAAATACCTTACTTTTAAAAAAAAAAAGAACTATTCATATATATAAATAAATTTTAATAATAATAACAAAATAAACGGAGGGAAAAGGGTAAAAAAATTATTTTAATTGGTTGTATATTTTTTAAATAAAAATTTATTTGCTTTATTATTTTTTATAAAAAAATAATAATAAATAAATAAAAGTAAAAATAAAAAAAAAAAAACTTTTTATTAAGTCTTCTTTTTTTTTTTTACAATTTTTCTTTTCTTTTTTTTTTTTTTTTTTTTTTTGGTAATAGAATTAAATACAAACGTGTTTATAAAAAACTATAAAAAATATATATATTTAATTAAAATCTTATTTTTTATACATAATTTTTTTATAATATTATTATATAGTTATTTGCATAGGATATGAGATTGATTCAAAAAAAAATTAGGATAAAAAATATTTTTTTTTCTCCTACTTTTTTTTATATAAAAAAAAAATATCTAATTTAAATTAAATATTATTTAATAAGTTTATAGGCAATTTAACTTGGTGGGAGGACAGAAAGATCAACAGCTGATTCTTCTTCTTCTTCTTCAACTTCTTCATAAATACCATCAACTGGAGTTCTTGGCATAGCCATCATACCTATTTAGAATAATAAATAAAATTCAATTATTATAAGTATTTAATTTCATACCTTAAAATTAATATTATATAAACTATACTAAAATACTTTTATTCTATATTACTAATAAAAAGCGAATAATGAAAAAAAAAATTTATAATTATAATCTCAAAAATATCTTTTTAAAAAATAATAATAATAAAATAATTACCAGAACGAGAAGCTTCAATAATACCATATGGTCTTAAAAGTTTAATGAAGGAATCAACTCTTTCAGATTTAGCAGATAATTGAATTAAAACACTTTCATTTGAGATATCAATGATCTTAGCACCAAATTGGTTAGATAAAGCAGTAATAGCAACACGTTGTAATGAACTGTCAAGAAGTGGGGAAATACCATTGTTACTCTTTTCCTTATTAGCATTAGCTTCACTTTCTTCACCAGCTAAATCTTCAGAAACGTGTGGTGGAATAGTTGAAACCTTAATAAGTAAAAGTTCTCTTTCAATTACTTTAGTATTAGTGTAATCTAAAACAGCCCAAACTGGAACAAGATCTTCAACTTGACGACGACATTGTTCAATAGAATCAGCTTGACCTTTTACAACAATAGTCATACGACTTAAATCTGGAACTTCAGTCTTGGCAACAACAAGACTATCAATGTTGAAACCTCTACCAGCTAAAATACCAGAAACTCTGGATAAAACACCTGGTTCGTTAGTAACTAAACAGTTAAGAACATGACGAGTTACTGGAGCATTGGATGGGACTGGAGTGTTATATAAAATGTTGTTAACAGCTTCTTGGGCACTTGGTGGTGGTTGAATTTCAACAAGAGGAGTCTTTCTTCTACGACGGGTACCTAAGTTCTTTGGAGTACTAGAAATACTAGCAGCTGGTACAACAGATCTTAATAACTAATAAATAGATAAATATATATAAATAAAACAAACCTTATAAATAATTTATTTTTTTATTTTAAATTATAACAATTAATTTATATAATATATAACATATAATAGCAAATATCTATGTACAAAAATAAATGTAATGATATTAATAAATAAAAATATTCATTATATCTTCAATTTTCTAATAATTTTATTTTATTATAAGTTACTAATACAATAAATTTTATTGATAACTTATTGTATTGTTATCACCAATATTCAATATTATTAAAATATCCTGTAGACTTATAAAGGATTTTTTTTATTGAATATCAATAAAAAAATACTTTTTCTGAGGTTCTTAATTTCTTTTTATTAATCTACTTTTTTTTTTTTTTGCGTTGATATTTGTTATTATATGTATACTAAAAAATAAAACACTTACATTGGAAGTAAGGGAAGAAGTTAATTTCTTAGAGAGAGTAGATAACATCTTAATATATATAAAATTTCCTTTTCTTTTATTCTATATTACTTTATTACTGTTATAATTAAAATAGCAATTATTATAATTATTATAATAAAAAAAAATAATATATATAATAAAAAATTAAAATAACATTAGTATGAGAATATTTGAAAAAAGTTGATTTGAATACTTTCTATGTAATTTCAGGTTTTATTTCTTATTTTTTTTTCTTTTTTTTTTTTAATATTTGTTTATAGTTTATTATTATTTTAATATTTCCAAAAATTTCCATTATATACAATTAAAAATAAATGACTTTGTTATTTAGTATATATTCTGTTATTATCATATTTATACATATATATATATTAAAATATTAAATTTTCTATTATCTTTATGTAAAAAGATGAACATAAGATTAGTTAAATAATCTTTAACAAATCAAATTTTTATTGATTACTCTATTAAAATTTATCCATTTTCATATTTTTATTCCCTTATATAAACACCCTCATATACTCCATAATAATATATTTATAATTTTTTATAATATTTCTATCCTAAATTACTTACTTTAAAACTTTAAATAAATAAATCTAAATTTATCTGTAAATATAATCTATTACTAAAAGAAAACTTGAAGAAAAAAAAAAGAAGTGAAAAAAAAAAATTATTTTTATAAATAAATGTTAAATCAGAAATCTAAAAAAACATACATTATATATTATATATTATATATATTTTACATGTATATATTCATTAATTTATATCAATATATACTAATATATTCAATTATATAGTAAATATATATTATATAATAATTCAATCCATCAATATTTCAAAATAAATATTGATTATTCATATAATTCAAATATAATACTAATACATATTAATTAAAAAAAAAATTTAAGATTTTTTATTCTTTTGTTGTATTTCATATAATTTTATTGAATTTTACTGATGGATTTAATTGAAATAAATTGAATAATATATGAATATGTATATTAAGAGATTACACTAATATATTATTAATTTAATAATATATACTAATTAGCATTATACATAAATAGGAAGGACGATGATATTAAATAAATTAATTTTGATATATGGACCATATATATTAAATAAATACTATATCAAATTATTTAAAGTTTTATTTATTAAAGTTAATTATTGAATATTGAATACTGAATATTATTCATTAAATAATAAATATTTAATAGTAATTATTTAATATTGAATACTATTAATTATATAATAAATATGAAATAGTAATTAGTAAATAATAATTATTAATTATTTATTATTTATTAATTAGTAAATATTAATAATTAAAGTATACCAGTTTTTTTTTTTTTTGGATTATTAAAAATATTATAGAATGAATAATTTATTACATAGTTCAAATATTAACATTGAGTTATATAATAACTTTTTATATATATATATATATTTTTATATTTTTTTAATTATAAACTTTCCTATTTTCATATTTGAACCTCATAATATTATCAACTAATTAATATTTATCTCTTTTTTTTTTTCTTTCATCAACATCAATAGTTTTAAAAATTTTTTTTTTGATTTCTTTTAACTTTTTTTTTTACTTTTTTGCTAAAATAATGTTGATACATCATAGATATCACCAATAAAAAATGATCATTTATGATAAGATCACTAAAATTATGTATTTGATCATGTGATTCATTTCCATCAGTAAGCAGAAAAACTTTGAAATTGAAAGTCTAAAGAAAATCAACCAATAAAATCAGAGACAAAGAAAATAGCTCCAATTTATTAATAATGAAGAATTTAATTAAAATATAATATATAATACATGTATAATAATAATTTATTACAATATATGGAAGTTTATATTCCGTTCCTCAAATCAATTCTTAAATTCCATACAAAATAAAGAAAAAAGAAAGAAAATAAAGAAAATGTGAATAGAAAAGTAATAAAATAAAAAAATATATATATACAAAATAAATATTAAAAAAGAATAAAAAAAAAAAAAAAAAGTCATCATAATTATATTACATAAAAACAAAACAAGAACAAAAGGCTCATAAAACTAAAAGGCTTTTACAACTTTTTATTGTGTGGAATAGAATAAAAAATAAAAATGATGTGATTTATATAATTTGAAATAGTTAAAAAAAAATAAAAAATAATAAGTAATAAAATGATATGTATTAATAAATTACTATCTAAATTTCTTTACTAAATAGAAAAAAAAGATTAATTCAAATTTTTTTAAATACTTGACTTTTAAAGCTAAAACTATTTTTAATAAAATAATTAAATATTATTTTTTATTTTATTTATTTATTTATATATATTCATATTTATTTATTTTAGTTTTATATGTTTATTTTTTAATTTAAAAAAAAATATATTAATAATAAAGAAAATCTTTTTTTTTTTTATTATTATTTATTTGATTATTAATACCCATAATTAAAAGGATCTTAATTAGTATTCAATATATTTATTTTCAAGTTAAAATAATATTAAATATCAATTTTTACAGTGATGATATTTAATATGTATTAAATGTCAACTATATAAAAAATATTTTATATTATTAATAAATGTTATTATCATTAAATATTATATATCTTTAAATATTATATATTATTAAATAGTGTTATTAATTAATGTTCGTTTTATTATTATAAATTTAAAAATAATAATAAATATTTGATGCAAAAAGAGTTTTTTTTTTATGATTTAATTTTCATTTTTTTTTTTTTTTTTTTTATTTTAATTAATGAAGTATTCTAATTTTAGTATATTTCGACTTAACTGTAACACTTTACATCACACATCAACAAAAAAAAATTTCATTTAACACCATTAAATTAAAAAAAAAAAAAAAAATCAAAATTAATTAATAATAACTTTTGAACAGAAATATCACTTTTTTTTTTTTTTATTTTTTTAAATCTTCACTTTATATATATATAATTTTAATTAAATGGTTAAAGTCTGAATAAATATTACTTTTATAATCATTTTCTTTTATTATTTTTTTGGGTTTTCTATTCTTTCGTTTTTATTTTTATTTTTATTTTTATTTTTGTTTGTTTATTCTCAAAGCATGGAAAAATAAAAATAAAAGATAATAATTAAATTTAAATTCATCCACAAATATGAACTACTCATATTAAAAAAAAGCCATAAAAAATGTAAAAAAAGCCATCATTGAATTATTACCAAATTATTAAATTTAGCAAGAAGTACTAAACAAACTTTTTTCATCTTCTTTATATATTAAAATATTTAGTGTGTATATCATAATTATTATTAATTATTATTTAATTATTTATTATTCATTATTTATTATTTATTATTAATAAATACTCTTTCTATTATTATTCAATTATTTATTATTTATTATTTATTATTAATTATTTATTATTTATTATTTATTATTTATTATTTACTATATATTATTTACTATTTATTATTTATTATTCATTTATTTATTAATAGTGATTAATAGTAAATATAGGAAGCGTTGCATTTCGTCAAGAGACATATTGATATGAATAAATGAATAAATAAATAAATAAAAATTCAAAATATGTTTTTTAAAACTTTTTTATAATATTTATTTACTAATCAATATTATTTTAATATTTTATAAAACAGTAATAAAATAATTATTTATAATTAATTATAAAAATATATTTAGTTAAGATATATTTTAATATTCAGTCAAAAAAAAAAAAAAAAAAAAAAAGATTTTAAAATAATTTTTAATTATAACAGTATATTTTTATATTTTGCAAAAAAAAAATAATAATAATATTATAATAACAATATTTTAATTATATAAATATTCTTTTAAAAAATAATATTTAATTATAAAAATATATTTAAATGTTCTTATGTTAACCTAATCCAATAAAGATTAAAAATACTTTAATTATTATTGTATTTATTCATTTATTCTCTTTTTAAAATAAGTTTAACTATTAATAAATTATAATTATGAACGACAGAATTCATTTGGTCAATTTTCTGTCATTTCTTAATAATTTATTATTAATAAATATTTCTAATATTTAAATCATTTAAGCATTTCTAATACTTTTCTTTCTTTTTTTTTTTTAATAAAGTTTCCATATTTTTGTAATATTTAACAAAAGCCTTGATTTTCTCAGTCAGTATTGATTTTTTTTTTTTTTTTTCTTTTCAAAATTTTAACAGTTCTACTTTCATAGTCAATGTAATATTTAGATTCTTCTTCTTGTAATTATGATATAAATTGAAAAAAATTTTTTTTTTTTTTTTTTTTTTTTTTTTTGCAAATAGATTTTTTTAAGCATTTATTGAAATATTCTGAAGTATTATTTGTAATATGCTCAATAAAATCATAATAATTCCAATATTTTCAATTTCATAGCTAATTAAATAGGTTTTTTTTTAAAAAACATTCCAAACATTCCAAAAATTAAACATAATTTATGTTCTTGGCACTCACTTTTTATTTTACTACAAATATCATATATATTCAGGGTTAATAAAATGAAAGTCGAAATATTTTGATAATAAATATATAAATCCTTTATTTTTTATTTTAATGATTAATTTTAATAATATAAATTTTTTAATTATATATATTTTAAATAAAGATTAATTATCTATTTTAAATTATTCCTTTTTTTTTGTGTAACTAATAAATATAAAGCTTATGTATAAAAATTTTTATATTAAATTTTAATTCATTTATATTTAATAAACATTATTATTTTCATGGTTATTATAAAAATATTATTCTTGATGTTTCTGTAATTATTGCTACAGTTTATATTATTTATTTATTATTTATTATATATTATTTATTATTAATTTATAATATATAATACTAGAAGAAAAACTTTTTAATGTTTTTCTAAAGTACTTAAATATTATTTTTATCAATTTATTTAAATACATATATATTTGTAAATAATAATTATTATTATTTATAATTTTGATCATCATTATTCTTATTTTTATTATTACTATATTGTTTATATTATTTTATTATTTATTATTTATTTATTTATTTAAGGTAAAGATATCAATATATGAAAAAATTTATTTTTTAATATTTAAATATTTTCTCATAAAAAAAAAAAAAAATACATCAATATTAATAATGTTTAGTTTATTTATTTATTTATTTATTTAATAATTTTCATTTGACGAAATGCAACACGGCGAAATGCACCACTCTCGTAAATATTGTATAGCTCTCAATATATTGATATTATAAATTAAGTGTGAGGCATTTCAAAAAATTTCATTTCAAAAAATTTCATTCCAGAAAATTTCATTTCAGAAAATTTTTATTGAAAGTAAATAACTAAATAAAAAAATAAATAATAAAACAAATAAATAATTAAATAAATAAGTAAATATATAATAAAACAAATAAATAATTAAATTTTAAAAAAAAATATACATATATATAATATTTAAATCATAGACATATTATTTGAGTATTTTAATATATTTCCATTTCGAAAAAGTCGTGTCTTTTATATAATTCATTAACTATATCATTAAAATTTTTAAAACAATATGTATATAATAAATTATATATATATATATATATATATTAAAATTTAAGCATTAAGAAATAAAATATTTTTCGCACGTTTTAAGCGTTTTATAATTTTTCAAAATATATATAAAACTAATAATAATTATACATATATATATAAATAAGTATTAACAATTTAAAAGAAGTAAAGGATATAGATTAAGATATAATTATTAAAATTAAAAAATAATATTTAATTAATTGATCATTTTTACACCTTTCAAATTCTTGCGCAGTATTTTATAAAATCTTAATTTTTAATAAAAATATTTTAATATATAATAAATATTAATAAATATTTTTAATAAACGAAATATTTATAAATAATCTAGTAAAAAAAAAAAAAAAAAAAAAAAAAAAAAAAAAAAAAAAAAAAAACATTATTTATATATTTGAAAAACACGATATATAAATAAAATTATTAAATAATTATTAAATAAAAGGAAAAAACTAAATGGTTTTTGATAGAACTTTGTATTGATTAATTATTTTAAATATTTTTTTTTTCAATTAATAAATAATTAATATTTAATATCATCATTAAATTTCATTATTATTATAATTATTTTTATTTAATTGATTCAATAATCTATGAAAAATAATTCTAAAATTATTAGTTATTTTTTTTTTTTACCCTAAAGATAAAAAAAAATAAAAAAAAAAATATATATATATATATATATATATCTATTTAATTATTTATTATTTATAATTTTTTATTTAATAATATATTGTAATAAATTTATTATTTATTTATTTTATTATTTAAATTTGCGAAATGCAACTCTCCAAAATAAAATTTTTCGAAATGCACTTCCCTCATTATAATTATATCATTACACCGATATTTATTTACTGTCATTTATATTAATTATTAAAAAATATATTATTTTTCATCTATATTTAAAATCCTGTTTATCAATTATCATTATATAAGGTTCTTTTATTTTTTTTTTTTTAGTTTTTTTTTTTTTAATTTTTAACACATATTGCCATGTTGTAATAATTATAGTGTCCTAAAAATTTTTTTATTTATTTATTAAAATGATATTATATCCATTAATATGTTTCTAATATTTTGGATACTTTAAAATTACCGTTACAAATGGTTCTCATACCATCCAAAATCAACTAATTCATTAATATTTAAAATAATTTTATCTTTATTGATGATTTAATCATTTCTATATAATCATTATTAATACCTTGTAAAAGTTTGAAAATTTTCAACCATAATTTGCTCAACTTTTCTATATTTAATACTACAAAAAATATATATATTGATACTACTAATTACCAATTTTAAACAATTAAAATTCTTAGTTTTTAATCATTTATTTTTTTACTAATAATACATTTTTTTAAAAAAAAAAAAAAAAAAAAAAAAAAAAAAAAAAAAATAATAATAATAATAATAATAATAATAATAATAATAATAATAATAATAATAATAATAATAATAATAATTGTAATAACTATTTCTATATTATTATTTCTAAAAGCTGATAAAAGTACACAATCTCTACGATTATTATTTTTTTTTCTCTCTTTAAAAACTAATTTATGTTATTTTTATTATCATAATCTATTGAAAATACTTTTTTCCAATATACAAATTTTGTATATATAAATTTTTAAGTAAGAATTTTTTAAATTTCAAATTTAACTTGTTATTTAATTATAATTTTAATAAATAAATATTTATTTATTTATTATTATTATTATTATTATTATATTATTATTATTATTATTATATTATTATTATTATTATTATTATTATATTATTATTATTATTATTATTATTATTATTATTATTATTATTATTATTATTATTATTATTATTATTATTATTATTATTATTATTATTATTATTATTATTAGCCTAATATCACTAATATCTCAATTAAGAATTCACTTTTTAATTGAGATAATAGTGATATTAAAATTATGATTTTTTTTTTTTTTAGACTGGGATTAAAGAGAAAAGAGGACAATAGAGACTCCAAGTCTCTTCTTTAAATGTATTAGAACTCTTATTAGATTCTTTGCTATACTGTTTCGACGTCGACGTGGACCTCTCTCTCTCTAAGCAAGGCTAGTATGAAATACATTCCCTATACGCCGCTTTATACGACGGGCTTCTTGTCAGTGATCTCTTAAACCATCATCATCGAGAGAGGAACAACTATAACTAATCCTCTCACAGATTAAATGCTCTCTGCCCTAGCAATTTTATAGTCCAACAGCAGGAATACTTATCATGGTGAGCAAGCACCAACTTCACTTATATAGAAAATCACCCTGGGGAGGATGAAAATTGCCCCATATAAATTAATGTAATTTTGCTAATTAAATATTATGTTTATATAGTTCCTTTTTTTTTGAAATCATTAAAAAAAAAAAAAAAAAAAAAAATAAGAATAATTAAAACATATAGACGTATACATAAACACACATATAATGGGTACACCTCTCCCATTAACTCCCTAACAGTTATTACTTTTGGTACGATGATATTTAGCATACCAGTACAGCTTCTCTGCTTACAATAACATCGTTACACGTCGGTCCCGGATGTGAATTTCCTATACATTCTTACATATATTTCCAATAACCACAAGCATCAGAACTAAAACTATTTACTCCCCCCCCTCCAGTAGGTATAAGCATTGGTGTGTTGGAATTTGTCCTGCCTAATACTCATAGAGTTAATAGGAGACATCATTAAAGCCTATAAAGGTGTTGTAGCATAGTATCAGGGTTGGGTAAATAAGCAGCCAAGGAAAAGCCTTTTGAATACCACAGTGGTTACATGATATCCCAGGATAAAAAAACCTCAGTGCATATTTGGAAATAATTGGAATAAATTAAAAATTAATTATTTTTATCAAATTCCCTTTTTTTAATTATATTTACAATTATAAATTATTAATTATTATTAAAGTGAGAACCAAATTTTTATAATCAATAAATTATTTTATAGATGTCATATCATATTAATATATAAAATAAAGTCAATATCAGCGCTTTCAATATTTTCGATACTAATAGTAATGGTAATAAAAAAAAAATTTTTTAAGTATCAAATAAAATGTTTACTACCATAAATATATGGTATTGATAATTGAATCTACAGTAGATTTTTATCTACATTAGTATAACCTGAATCACCAACTATAGGTGAATTATCCATTGTAATTAAAAATCTAATATAATATCACCTACATAATTTTTTAAATATTTTAAATATTTTTTTTTGATGATCTTCTAGGGTTTAAGAAAATTGAAACTACTCATTTTTTTTTTTTAACTAAAAACATCGTTACCTTGTTTGATAATAATTCCCAATTAAAATCAATGATTTAATTTAACCCATCAAACAAGATATTTGCCTTATTGACCAGCATTTAGATTATTCTCAATTAAAAACTTAATAAAAAAACTAAAAATAACAATAATAATATAATAATGATAATTATGGAAGAAAAAGGAATGAAGAAGATAATGTTAAAGTAATCAAAATTAACTAGTACACTCCAATGATTTTAAAAATTGAATTTAGAACTAAAAACACAAAGTACTCGTTTGAACAGAATAGTGTGAACGTTGAAAGGAAACATGGAAGAAGATCCAACACAACTAATAAAATCATTTATAAAAGTATTTCTAACAATTTATGGTTACTATTGAAAATCCTCAGTATTTTAGTCATTTTATATGTATATATATATATGATTTTTATAATATTTTTAAAGATAAGAGGTAAAGAATACAATGATAAAAATAATAAATAATAAATAAAAATAAATTATTAATAATATTCAAAAAATAAAATATTTTCTTAAAAACTTTTTTAATAATTAAATATATATATATATATATTGAAATACGTAAAACTAATCGAGGAAAGGAACAACTTAACTTAAAAAAAAAAAAAAAAAAAAAAAAAAAAAAAAAAAAAAAAAGATAATTTTATAAAGTATATAGAATAAATATAAAACTTTAAATAAACGTAAATCTTTCATTATTCTTTCATTATTATAACCGATCAAGAGACTTTAAAATATGAAAGTTTCCATGATCATCTTGAAAAAAAATTTGACGCATCTTTATCGATTGCAAACCATAAAATTAATGATTAAATAGCAAAAGTTCAATTCCTTTGGTTATAAAACCTAAATTTATATTCAATGAAGTTTCACAAGAAATAGGATATATGTCCTGATTATAATGTAATTAAATTCCAAATAACAAGAAATATAAATAAACAATTACCCCTCTTGATGTAACAAAGTTTGATGAAATTCTTAACAAACCTAAACATTATAAAACAGTAAGAAATGAGAATTTTAGGCTATTCAAAAATTCATACTAAATAATCTTACAATCCTCATTTCAAACAAAATTATATGAAAATATATTCACAGATGGTACTTTTTATATTGCGCCAAAATTTAGTTATTATTTATTCATTTTTAAAAAAAAATGATTAAATTTATAATTAAAACAAAAAAGAAATTAATAAATAAATAAAATAAATAATATTGAATAGAAAAAAAATATTAAAATTTCCTTTTTTATATATAATTAAATTTTGATATAAATAATTATTTTAATTTAATTAATATTATAAATTGAATTATCTTTATGATTTTTTTATTTCAATAAACAAAATTTATTTATTTATTTATTCATCTATTTATTTATTTGTTTATTTATAATTTATTTATTTATTATTATTATTATTTATTTATGTAAATATCTCTTTTAAAAATATAAATATAACTTTATAAATATTTCTTTAATTATTAATATTTTTACAATTATTATTCAATAATACAAACTTCATCTATTTAATACCTTATCAGTTTAATATTTTAATACATTTTTATACATTGAATATTCTATATAATTTAATAATAAAAATCTAAAGAAATAAAATAAAAATATATAAAAAAAATAATTATAATAATAATAATAATAACAATAAAATTAATCTAAAATTAGTCAACACCACGTGTAAAAATTAAATTTAAAACATTTAATAAATAAAAAATCAGTTTGGTTTGTTACAGCTTCACTTACTTCCACTTTAAAAAATAATAATAATTAAGAAATAAATAATTTTTTAAAATCAATAATTTTTATTTTTCCAAAGCATTTCAAATAAAAATGTAAATTATATTTAAATTAATGGGATTTAAATAAAAGAGTCATAAAACTATAAAACAAAAATTTAATAAACAATTTTACCTTTACAAAAATATATAAATATAAAAATTTTAAAGATTATTATAAATATAAAAAAAAAGTTTATATAAATTTTATATTTCTATATTTTATATTTCTATATTTTATATTTCTATATTTTATATTTCTTTATTTTAAATTTCTATAAATATAAATATTATATAAATATATAAAGTAAAAATTATTCCATATTTTATTTATATAGAATGTTTATTTATATTACCAATTTCTTCTAAATCTCTTAAAAAATATAAGATATAAAATTAAAATTTATATAAATAAAATAAAATAAAATAAAAATACATATAATATGAATAAATTATTAAAATATTACACACTATTATATTTAATATATATAACAAAATAAAAAAAAAATATTAAAATCATTGATATTTTATTAATTAGTCAAAATTTGAGTAAAAATACAGAAAATATTTGATTATAAAATATTAAAATATTATTTATATTTTTATTATATTATTTTTATAACATATTATATATATATTATATTTAATTATTTATACTTTAAAATATATTATGTATTACACAATATAATAGAATATGTTTGAACTAAATAAAACCCAATTTCTATATTTAAAGGAAATATATAAAATATAATATCTAAATTATTTAAAATCTATAAACTATCATTATTCAATATATAATATTTATATATGATATTTATTATTTATTATTTATTATTTATTATTGTATTATTTATATTTATTATTTATTTATTATTTAATTATTTAATTTTTTATTTTTCAAAATAAAAGCAATATAATTTATTATTAGTATAAGTTAAAATTAATAAATAATAAATAATAAATAATAAATAATAAATTATAAATAATAAATAATAAATAATAAATAATAATTAATAATTAATAATTAATAAATAATTAAATAATTAAATAATAAATAATAAATAATATTAAATGAAGATATTTAAAAATATTATAAATTCGTTCATGCATCAATACAATTTTTTTTTATTATTTTCATTTGATTTGTTTTTATTAATATATTACTTTTTTATTATTATATTACTTTTTTATTATTATATTACTTTTTTATTATTATATGTAATTTATATTGAATTCATTTGCTTTTTTTTTTGATTTTATTCAATATTAAATGAAATTAATCACATAGTCTATGTATTTTTAAAATTCTGACATTTTGATATAAATTTTAATTTGGTTTTATTCTTGCTTTGATCCAAATTTAGATAGATTCAGGTTTATGATGTAAAATTCCATGACTATTTTTAAGTTTTATTCATATTATTTGTTAATAATGATTATACTTAATACCTAATAATTAGCACATAATATTTTAATGTTTAACGTTCATTATTAGCTGTTTAGATAATTAAATCTTTTTTGGTTTTAATCCATGAACCGTTTTAGTTGTTATGGATAGAATTTAATTTATTAAACATTTAATTACTATTTTTTTAAATTTTTGATTTTTAAATTTTATTATTATTTTTATTTTTATTTTTATTTTTATTTATATTATTATCACTACTTTATATGGAATAGCCATTGAATACTACTATATAAATGAATTAATTCATGTAATATATTATTGATATTCTTAATATATAAAATTTAGATACTAAATATAATATTATATATTATTTGCATTTTCAATATAATTTAGTATAATAATATGTATAAATTCAATATATGAAAATTAATACAGAAAAGGTCTATCAAAAAAAAAAATTTTTTTTTATTTGATCTTCTTTTTATTATTTAAAATTGATTTAACAACTACAAAACCTATTATCAAACATTATTAAATAATAAATTAACTATAAATAATTATAATATTTAAAAATTTAGTCTTATAAAAGTAACTATTTATTAATTATTATTTATTTATTTATTTATTTATTTATTTATCTATATATCTACTTATATATATATTTATTTATTTATATTTATTTAAACTTATTTATATAAAAGTATTTTAATAATTAATATCACACAGCATATTCATAATAATGAAAATCATAAATTTATTTGAATCTAGCGCATTTCACAATCGTGCATTTTGTAATGTAACATATTTTTTATGTAGCTTTTACTTTGCTTAATAATTAAATAAATAATAAATAAATAATAAATATTCTTTTTTTTATATAATTTATTAATATTCAATTATAAAAATAATTTTTTATAATTCTTTTTTAATAGATCATATTATTATTTCTTTTGAAATAGTTATTTAATAATATTTAATTGAAAAATATATTATTATTTATATATTTATTTGATTGTATAGAATATCTTATAAATGTATGGCTTTATTATAATTTTATACGCCACATTGAGAAATATACGTTCCCATTTATTTATTGTAACCCTAACCTTAATTTATTTCGATATTTATTATCTTTAAAGATGATTAAGGATTTTATATTTAATTTAAAAGGTTAGTTAATAATGTCTTAATGAAGACGGATTTTAATCTAAAAATTAGAATAGAAATACTATTTCTATTATAAGGAATACTTTATAGAAATAGTTGAATAATTTTTTTTTTTTTTGTGAAGGAAAAATGAAATAAAAATTATAATACATATTTTAAATAAAATAAAGAATAAAATAATATTCAACTGTAGTATATCAATTAAGGCAACATTTTAAAAAATTAATTACTTAACTATTATTTTAATATGTTAAAGTAAAGTTTAGGTTTATAAAGACTATGAGATGAATGACTTTGAAAATATTTATAAAGTGGCAAAGTCGCATAGATAGATTTTACTTAAAGTCTTTTTAAGATTTAAAAAAAAAAAAAAAAAGTATATACAGAGATGGAGATTAATTCAATAATAAACAATTTTTATTTGCATTTATTTTTTAATTAATATAATATTTATTTCCTGAATTTTTTTTTCTATTTTTTTTTTTTTTTAATTTTTTTTATATTTTCATTATTACTATTACGTATTTACAAATAATAAATATAAGGGATATTTTATATGCTATATATAAATAATATGGATTATTTTTAAAAGTAATCCACCATTTTTATTATTAGTTAAACTATTTTTATATTTAATTGAAAAAATAGAATGATATTAAAATATATTAAATACTATTGAATATCTTAGTAGCTAAAATTATTATTATTCTATATAATCTTCAATTTGATTTTTTATATTATTATTGCTATTATTGATTTATTGATTGAATTTAAAGTTCATTTTTACTTTATTAACTTTAAATTAAAAAAAAAAAAGAAAAAATAAAAAATAAATTATTATATTTATTAATAAAATATAAAAAAAGAAATAAAAAAAAGAAAAAAAAAAAGGAAAAGATAGATAAAAAAAAAATTATATTATTAATAAAATAAAGATTTAAATCATTACAACATTTTTTAATCCTTTTTATTAATATTTTTTATTTAAAAGAAATAATAATAAATTTAGAAATAATTATACCTAGTAATAATTATACTTTTATCTTTTATATTCAAAACTACAAATTACACAACAAAAATAAAATTTATTTTTATTTATATAGTTTTAATATTTTAAAATTTTTTATTCTATTTTTAATTTCTATACTACTGTGTATATATTATATATAATATATTATATATCATTAAAAAATAGGTTGATTTTTAATGTTGATACAATTTTTTTTAACAAAAATAGAAAAGGTTGAATAATGAAAATAAAAATAAAAGTAATATAGAATAAAAGTATTATTATATTTGTAGTATAAATTAATTCAGACTTTTTTTTTTTTTTTTTTTTTTTTGTATTATAAAATAATAATTAAATTTATAATATATAAATTTATAAAAGGAAAGAAAAAATAAATATTAGTTATTAATATAAAAAAAGACGTTGAATTAAAATTAAGGAATAATAACAATATAATAACAATAATAATAATAATAGTTTTATTTTTATTTTTATTTTTACTTTAAAAAAATAATATTTTTACGTCCTTTTCTTGATATTTATTGTCAAAACATAATAAAATAAAGTTTAAATAGTTTTCAATTATCTGTTGTTGATAATTAATATATTTAAAGTAAAATAAATAATTAAATGAATAAAAAAAATTTTTTTCTTTATATTTAATTAACCATTTATTTATTTACTTTATGCATATGAAAGTACTTTTGATAAATTTTTATTATAAGTTTTTTATTATTAAGACCATTTAAAGCATTATTTTTATTTCTTCAATCTTAAATCAATTGCAATTCATTTTATAATACAAATTTTTAGGGTGTAAATTCATTTCAATTTTGAGTGTTATGTACTTATCCATAAAAGATAATAGTCTTATATTGCCATATATACAAATGTACGGGTATAAGTTTTCTTCATTAATTCATAATAAAATCAGTAGTAATTATATATATATATATATAATTATATCATTATTATTATATAATTCAGTAATTTATTTAAAATAGTTTAATCATTTATATAAAATAATTAACATCTAATTTTATTATTTTTCATTTGTTTTTTTAGCTTTTAATATCTTTCGTAACATTAATCATTTGTATTAATTTTAATACACTTTTAAATAAATAAATAAATAAATAAATAAATAAATAAATAAATAAATAAATAAATAAATAAATAAATAAATAAATAAATAAATAAATAAATAAATAAATAAATATTTAATTAGCAAGAAATGTTGTAGCTAAATCTTTTGGTTTCGAGAAGTAAAAATATGTTTAATGTATTAATTTATATAACATAATTTATTTATTTATTTAACTACTTTGATTTTAATATTAATTAAAATAATCAATATAATAAATATAATATATATTAAATAAATTTAATATATCTAAATAATTGAACTTCAAATCTATGTATGAATATTCCATTTATTTCTACGAATTATAAGCCTCCTTTCATCAAAACAAATCAAATAATATTTGGCGTATAATCAATTTAATGTTCATTGGTCAAATCAGTAGTTGAATGAATTATAATTCTATTGAAAATATTTTAATATATGAAATTAGCTTTGTTGATAATATATTATAATTTAAAAAAAAAACAGAAATTAATTAAATATATAATATGTTTCGATTCTAAAATGAATAAATGAATTTTTTTTTTAATATATTATGAAAATATATTAAATTTCTTATATTATATAAATATATATTCTATAATATATTAATATATGTTAAAATATACTATTTTATTATTTTTTCTTGCTAATTTTTATAATTATATGTACTAATATAATAATAAAATATTTTAATATAATTTATTATATTAATTTTATTAATTTTATATTTAAATATGTAATAAATATTTTTTTATATTTTTATTGTATTAAATTTTTTTTATAAATTATTATGTGATAAAGTAGATGAGTTTATTCATTTTATATTATTAATTATTAAATTATTTCTTATTTCTTATTATTATTTTTTTTTTTAGTTTTTGTTTTAAATATATTTAGAAATATATTATTAATTAGAGTTAATAGATTAAAAAAAAAAAAATAATTAGTTTCGTATTTCAATAAATTATAATATAATAATTTAATATATTATAATATATGTTTTGGATAATATCAAATAATGAGTTACTCAAAAACAAAAAATTTTTTCATATAAATATAGAAATTTTCGCCAAATATGAATTTTTTCTTCACACTCTATTAAATATTTTATTACTTTTTAAAATATTAAATAACTAAAAAAATATTCAACATGGCTATTAAGGTCGGTATTAACGGTTTCGGTAGAATTGGTCGTTTAGTCTTCCGTTCTTCCTTTGACAGAGATGACATTGATGTTGTTGCCATCAACGATCCATTCATTGACCTTGACTACATGGTTTACCTTGCCAAGTACGATTCTACTCACGGACGTTTCAACGGTACCGTTGAAGCCAAGAATGGTAAGTTAGTTGTTAACGGTAAGGAAATTTCCGTCTTCGCCTGCCGTGACCCAGCTGAAATTGCCTGGGGATCTGCTGGTGCTGAATACGTTGTTGAATCCACTGGTGTCTTCACTCTCACTGAAAAGGCCTCTGCTCACTTAAAGGGTGGTGCCAAGAAGGTTATTATTTCTGCTCCATCTAAGGATGCCCCAACTTTCGTTGTTGGTGTTAACCTTGACAAGTACGATCCATCTATGACCGTTGTTTCTAACGCTTCTTGTACTACTAACTGTTTAGCTCCACTCGCTAAGGTTATTAACGACAAGTTCGGTATTGTTGAAGGTTTAATGACTACTTGTCACGCTACCACTGCTACTCAAAAGACCGTCGATGGTCCATCTGGTAAGGACTGGAGATCTGGTCGTGGTGCTGGTCAAAACATCATTCCAGCTTCCACTGGTGCTGCTAAGGCTGTTACTCTTGTTATTCCAGAACTTAAGGGTAAGCTTACTGGTATGTCTTTCCGTGTCCCAACTCCAGATGTTTCTGTTGTTGATCTTACCTGCCGTCTCGCTAAGGAAGCCACTTACGAAGACATTAAGAACGCCGTTAAGGAAGCTTCTGAAGGTTCCCTTAAGGGTATCTTAGGTTACACTGAAGACAAGGTTGTCTCCTGTGATTTCACTTCTGACAAGCGTTCCTCCATCTTCGATGCTGATGCCGGTATTGCTCTTAACTCTACCTTCGTTAAGTTAATTTCCTGGTACGATAACGAATTCGGTTACTCTAACCGTGTTCTTGATCTCATTGCTTACATGTACTCCAAGGACCATTAAATTATTTCGCCCCTGAATTAATTTAAATGAATTCTATTTCTCCTAGAAATTAAAAAAATGCAAATAAAAGACAACAATTGAAGATGAGAAGATATTAAGTGGAAAAAACCATTTATAAAATATCAACTTTAATAACAAATTAATTGAAAAAAATTTCCCCACTTTTTTTAATTTTAAAAATAAATAATGAAAAATAAAATATTATGCTGTAGGAAATAAATCACTACCCATAATATAAAGAAAAATATAAAAAAGCAAATAATAAAAATAATTAAAAAATAAAGCAAATTAAAAATTAAAAATAAGTTGTTTGTATTTGTTATGAATTGGTTTTTTATGGTGTTAAATGTTTAGTAAATTGAGAATAATGGTTGTATTTTGTGATAAATTTAAGAGTTCATGTTTATAATATTGTAAAATATGCAAGAGTTCTTTTTTTGTACATAATTTTATTTTTTAAATTCTTTTTTGTTTACCTTTTGTTTTTATATTGTTTTAATTTTATTTTTAATTTTCTTTTTAAAAAATAAATCTTTATCTATTTTAGATTATCTATTTTTGAAGTTTGCAATTATAATTGAACAAAAATTCTTGGATGTTTCTATAGATCTAGAAACTTCTAATCTCCTCAAAATTATTGTGATCCAACCTTTTATTTAGGAATGAATGCTATTCTTAAAGTTTCTAGTTATATTTATCTTGGTATTCCTTTTTCTGATGATCTCTTACTAGAACAGAGTATCTTAAGCTAAATTATAAATATCCTGAATTTAGCATTGGCTTCCGATGGATATTTCGTGCTAGATGTGGAAATAAATTCTATGCTCGTGTTGCCAAAGCCACGGTCACAGCCTTAATCGTAATTACTGGAATCATGCTTTAAGGAATATTAGTCTTAGATCCACTACCTGGAATATAAATGGTCCTATTACGATTGAAGATATTAAAAAAACTATTTCATCGATGAAAAATACTCTTCCCTGTCTAAAAAAAAAAAAAAAAAAAAAAAAAAAAAAAAAAAAAAAAAAAAAATCGATGAAAAATAACAAAGCACACGGCCCCGATGGTATTCCGATTGAATTCTACAAAGCTCTTTTTTGTAACGAAGAATTACTAGAATCACATCCTGCTGCTGGAAAGTGTCTAAAATTGATATTTAATAAAATATGGAATGGGTCATTTCCTAAAAAATGGAACTCAGCTTCTATTGTATCAATTCCTAAGAAGGGTGACCTATCAGATTGTAGTAATTATCGAGGTATTTCTCTCATTAACGTTGGACTAAAAATCATTTCAAAAATTATAACAGATAGAATATCTACTTACGCACTCTCACACAATTTCATTAGACCTGAACAATTTGGATTTCGCAACCGCGAAGAATGCATTAGTTTATTCATTTCCGTTAGAGAAATTTGTCAAAGAAGAAAATTCCAAGGAAAATTCACATATTTAGCTTTTTTAGATCTTAAAAAAGCTTATGATTCAGTTCCTATTTTTAACATTCTTACTAAATTATATCACTATGGAGTACGCGGTAAATGTTTTGATTTTCTTTGTAATTTATATACTTCATCTAAAGCACGTGCTCGATTTGCTTCAATGTTATCAAATGAATTTCCTATTAAAAGAGGTGTTCGTCAAGGTTGTCCTTTATCTCCAATCTTATTCAATTTATTCATCAATGATATACTAAATGACTGTGAAAAGTATGGTGTTAATGTTGGAAGAAAAAAGTGTTGTGGTGGACTCTTTGCTGATGATGTTGTTCTCATTGCTCCAAGTGCAAAAAATTTAGAAAAATTATTAAAAAAGGTACATAAATGGGCTAATTTAAATGAAATGACTTTTGGTATTGAAAAGTGTGCAACTATGGTTATAAAACCAATGAACTTCCAACCTCCTCCAAACTATAGTGATCCAACCTTCTATTTAGGAAAGAATGATATTCCTAAAGTTTCTAGTTATGTCTATCTTGGTATTCCTTTTTCAGATGATCTCCTACTAGAACACATTATATCTCACATGCATTTTAAAGTTAGAAAATCCCTTCTTTCATTTACACGTTTCTTTTCAAATAAACTTATTCCTATTGTATACAAGAAAAAAGTTCTTCAATCCTTTGTTATTAGTAAAGTAATTTATTATTCTCCTTTACTTGGTTCAAACAAATCTAGAACGGCTAGAATTCAAACATTAATTAATACTGGTCTATTTTGGTGTATCGGTTCCTTCTCTAAAAATGGTAAAACAAATACAGAAAACAATGACTATATTAGACATAATTCAACAATGAGTACTTATGCTTTATCTCGAGATCTAAGCATCCCTCCTATTGCTGGTATCTGCGCAGCCTTACAGATTAAATCATTTGCAAAATGGAGTAAATCAAACTGTATCATAAAGGATCTTATTAAATCTATTCCCAAAATGCCTTATTATTCCTGGACTAAAGAATCTAGAACACTATATAAAAAAATCAAAAAATATAAATGTGTAAAATATGACGATATTATAGAACGTTACTGGAAATCAGTTTCCAGATTTCAAGGTATTAAAGGTCAAAACTACGATAGTAACAAGTTCTCAAACAATAAAGCTATAATAATGCTTAGCTTAAAATATCCCCAATTCAACTTAGGATTTTCGTGGATTATACGTTTACGCTGTGGTTATAAATACAATACTACTATTGCTATTAGAATGGGTAGAGTTTCAGAAGATTGTCCAAAGTCCTGCCCATGTTGTGGTGAAGGTAATCAATCTTTTGAACATTGGATTTTTAAATGCGATGCTCTTGCATCTTTTAGATGGAATTCTTTAAATTTCATCGATGATCTCTATGTTTTATTCCTTAGGAAGATTAGAGCGTTTAATCCTCTTTCTTCCTATGACTCTATTTCTGATTTTGAAGATTATATCAATCATTATATATACTTGTTCCTTCTTGGTGGGACTTTAGTTTTAAATGAACTACATTTCGATAGTGGGGAACAGAGACATTTAAATGAACTACTTTTCAAAGGTTCATCTGAGTCACCTGTTCCAAAAATTGTGGGCTTGGCGTAATTCTTAACAAATGCAATACCTATCATAAGTAGTTCGTTTGAGCTATTATTTGATAGGTATTGCAAAATATCAAACTTAACCAAGAGCGTCGACGTCGTACTGATAAGGCATAATGAAAATACAGGATTATCATCTATTACTACGAAGGGTGATTCTCGCCCTAGTAGCTCAATAAATGATGAATCCGGGGAGAGTTTAGTGGACACCACACTATCTATTTTAAGGATGTTACTTCTAAATTTTATTTCTTTTTTATTTGATAGGAAGGGTAAAATTCCCGCATAGTACAACTTGCCGAAATACATAGTATTTTCGAGCTTTTTTATTTTTTATTTTTTATTTTTTAATTTTTTATTTTTAATTTCTAATGTACTTTTCACCTACATGTATTTTTTAAAATAAAATTTAATAAAGTTTTTGGAAGTGTATTCTCTTCCCTGTCTAAAAAAAAAAAAAAAAAAAAAAAAAAAAAAAAAAAGTTGCCAAAGCCACCAAAATGATTGAAGAAGACTATCCTGAAAGGTGTCCTTGTTGTTATAGAAAAAATAGTAATCCTCGATTGGAACATTGGTTTTCTAAATCGAATCTAGATGTTGTGGTGGACTCTTTGCAGATGATATTGTTCTATGCGCACCGTCAAGAACTAAGTTGAAAAAAATGCTTAAGAAGGTAAATGAATGGGCTAAATTTAATATGATGAATTTTGGAATTAATAAGTGTGCAACGATGGTGATTCGACCAGACACACCTCTTTTTCAAAATAAAAGAGATCCTACTTTTTATCTTGCTGGTCAACCAATTCCAATAACTAAATGTTATACCTATTTAGGTATACCATTTGATAAAAGCTTATCGTTGAAACCTATTATTAAATTACTTAACTCTAAAGTAACTAAAGCTCTCTTTTCTGTTAGTAAATTTCTTTCAAATTCCAAAATTCCTATTCCATTTAAGAAGATTATAATTAACTCTTATGTACTTAGTAAAGTCTCTTACTTTGCACCTTTACTTGGTTCGAATAAAACGAGAACAAATAATACTCAGAAATTAATTAATAAAGGATTAAGATGGATTGCAGGTATACAAAAAGCCAAATCATTTATTAATGTATATTCTATTTCAAAAGATTTACATATTCCTCCATTGTCAGCTAAGTGTGCTTTGTCTCAGGTCAAATGTTTTGATAAATGGAAAAATTCAAATTGTATTATTTCCTATTTAGTTAATAATATTCCAAAATCTAGAAAATATACATGGACAAAAGAAAGTAGAACTCTTAAACGTAAACTAGAGAAAAGAGGTAATAACGATAATAAAATCAAGGATTTTTATTGGAAAAGAGATATGAAAATCAATTCTATTAAAGCTGAGTTTTATGACAAAAACAAATTCGAAGAAACATCAAAATTTATAAAACTTTGTTATGACTATCCTGATCTTTCATATGGTTTCTATTGGCTATTGAGAGCACGAAGCGGATATAGATTAGATGCTAGAATTGCTAAAGCTGCAAAAATAGTGGACCAAATGTGTCCTAATTTTTGTCCCTGTTGTAAAAGTAATAAACAATGGATAAGTCATTGGTTAATTGATTGTCCCTTTTTCAATCATACTCGTAGTAAAGTTAATGATAAAATTTTATTTTTATATAATGCTTTTTACCGTGGCAACCTAACAAATGATATTGTTAATAGTAATAATGATAATAGTAATAGTAATAATAGTAATAGTTATAATAGTAATAATAATATTAGTAATAGTATTTTTAGTAATGTTAGTAATAGTATTGAAAATAATGTGTATATTGATTCTAGTGTGTGTGAAAAAGTGTTTAATTTCCTTCTTGGAGGTCGAAGTATTAATAACAGTACAAGGGAATGGAAGGATCTATTTAAGTGCCAGATGAAATCAGGTGCTTATTCTGATACTCCGTTCTTAGTGATTACTGCGGCACTTCTCCAATCGATTATACCTATTGCTATTGGCCAGCAATGGTCTTTGTTCAATAGGTTCAAATCGAATCGTACTACTACTACCAAGAGCGTCAATGCTGAAGAAACAGTAAGACAGGCCAGCAGGGCTAGCGCAACCAATGAAGATCATAATTTTGTATCTTAAAATTATGATTAACATTGCGAAGTCAAAGTTAATTATTATACTTCAGTATAATAATGCCCTTGTGAAGTCTTACAAATATTAATTAAATGAAACTAGAATATATTATACCATTATTTTATTTTTATTTTGTGTTTTATTTTTTGTTTATTTTTTTATCTTTTTTTTTTTTATTATTTTATTACATGTATTTTATCAAATATTTAATTAATAAAGATGAAACAAGTTTGCTGCCGTTAAAAAAAAAAAAAAAAAAAAAAAAAAAAAAAAAATTTTCTAAATGCTATCTTTTCCGTGAATTTCGAATGAAATATTTTAGGGATATTGAAATTCTTTATGAAATATTTTATATTATTTCTAAATATTGTCCAATATCTAAATTAATAAAGATGAAACAAGTTTGCTGCCGTTAAAAAAAAAAAAAAAAAAAAAAAAAAAAAAAAAAATCCAATATCTAATAGTAATGTAGACACTGTTATCACAGATATGAATAATATAGAACAAAGTTCTGATTCTGATAGTAGTAACGAAGTGTATAATACTAATAATATTAACAATAGAAATAATATTGTTAATAATAGTAGAAATAGTGATAGTGGAAATAGAAAAACTAATATTAATAATAGTGAAAATTATAATATCGTTACTTCTAATTTAGTGAATAGTTCAATTGGTGAAAATCGTGGTAATTTAAGTAATTTTCTGAATAATGAGTGTGTAACTATATATGTGACGTGGTACCGATTATTTAACTTTCTTCTTGGTGGAAGGGATGCAAATATAATAAATTTAAATTATAAAAAGGAATGGAATATTTTGTTTAAGAACCAAATCATTTCTGGTGATTATTCAAAAACGCCATTCTTGGTGCGATCTGCGGCTCTCTTTACAGATATTATGCCTCGGGCTAATACTCGGCAAGGGTTACTATTCCGAAAGTATAAGCGCAAACTAACCAAGGAGCGTCAACGCTGAAAATGCAGTAAGACAGGCTAGTAGGGTCAATGCCTCTGAAGGAGAAGACCATAATTTCTTTCAGATTCAATTCAAACCCTAATCCATAAGGAGATTAGGTTCGTTGCCTATGAACTTTTTTCTGAATTTATTTATACACTTATTTTTAATTATTACTTTTTATTTCACGTTACTATTTCAATTATTATTATGTTCAATTGGACAAATAATTTTTTTTTATTTATTTATTAATTCTGTGTTTTTTTATTTTTTATTAAGATTTAAAGTATTCATGTATTTTATATAAGAATAAATATATAAAGATTAAAGTTCGCAATAATTGCGGCTATAAAAAAAAAAAAAAAAGTATAATAATAATAATAATACTAATACTAATACTAATACTAATACTAATACTAATTCTTATACTAATACTAATACTAATACTAATACTAATACTAATTCTAATACTAATACTAATACTAATACTAATACTAATACTAATACTAATACTAATACTAATACTAATACTAATACTAATACTAATACTAATACTAATACTAATACTAATACTAATAATAATAATAATAATAAATTATACAAACAAACAGAATACAAAAAAAAATTATACAAACAAATAAAATATATATATGTATATATTTATATCAAATAAACAAAACATGTAAATAATATATTAGAAATTATATCAAACAAATAAAAAAATTTTTTATTCCCTTTTTTTTTTTTTTATATCTTATTTTTAATATTTACAAAGTTTATCTATAATTAAATATTATCTTGAAAATTAAATGATATTCATTTAATATTTTTGGATTATTTTTCTTTTTTTTTGAGTTTGAATTTGAGTTAATTTGAAATTGATTTTTTATTGTTGAATTAATATACCCTAAAAAAAAAAAAAAAAAAAGAAAGAAAAGAAAGAAAGAAAGAAAGAAAGAAAGAAAAAAAAAAAAAATATATATATATATATATATATATATATATTATTATTATTATTATTATTATTTTTTTAATTTTGGTTTTATTTAATTTTTATAATATTGGAAATCAATTATTATTACATTTATATTTTTAATATGTGTAAATTTAAAGAAAAAAAAACAAAATTTTATGGTATATTAGAATAGTATAGATTAAAAGATTATTTTATTTTATTTTTTTTTTTTAAAAAAAATGTCTCTATTATATAATATATTATTATTTTATTTTTGAATTTGTATTAAGTTTTTTTTTATTTTTTCTATTTTTATTTTTATTTTTTGTTTTTATTTTTTATTATATATATATTTCTAATTATTCTTCAACAGAATTATTTTCTATTGAATTTTCTGAATTATTTAATGTTTTATTATTTTCTTTATTATTGGTATTATCGATATTTATACTATTATTTATGTCAATATTGGAATTGTCATTCTGATTATCTTCTTTTATAGTATCAGTTATACTATGAGTAACATTTGCATTAATATTGAAATTACTTGAATTAATTTGATAACTGTTTAAATTTGGATGTCCTCGGCGTTGATTATTCGTAAAAGCATTAGTAGTAATAAGTTTTTTCAAGTTATTTGAATGATATGGTTGATTATGCATTATGCCATTATTTTTTTTGTAGGAGGAATTAGAAGAATTGGAAGACATTTTTTTAGTTTTTAATTTGAATTTAATTATATTATTTTATTATTACAGATGTCTTTTATATAAATATATATTATATAGTATATTATATTATATATTATTTATTTTCAAGAATAAAAAAAAAATATTAATCTTTAAATATTTATATATATATATATTTTAATGTTATAGTTAAAAATTATTATGATGCATTTTACTTTTCTTATTGAATTTATTTTTATCTTTATTTTTTATTTTTATAAAAAAATAGTTTAATAAATTTTCTTTTTTATAATTATAATTATTATTATTATTATTATTATTATTATTATTATTATTATTATTATTATTATTATTATTATTATTATTATTATTATTATTATATCTTTAATATCCAAGAAAGGAATTTTCTTTTTATATATTATTATTGCTATAAAAAAGGAATTTTCTATATATATATATATATAATTATATATATTTATATACATTAAAATACATTAATAATTAGAAATAATAAAATAATTATCTTTACATGCTTTAAATTTATTTTAAATAAAAATATATAAAACACCTTAATTTTTTTTGAAAAAATATAATGATACAAAGAATTAAAGAAAGTATATATATTAACTTTTATTATTATTAATATTATTATTAATATTATTTTAATGTATTTTTTATATTAATATTTTATATAAATTTTTTGTATAATCATAAAACTTTTTATTATAAATGAAATCTTTAATAATTACTATAATGAAATATTTCTTTAATAAATTTTAAATTTTTTATTATTATAATAATTATTATTATAATGAAATATTTCTTTAATAAATTTTGAATTTTTTATTATTAATGGAATGATAATTAATATAATGAAATATTTCTTTAATAAATTTTAATCATATTTATTAATTTTTTTTTAGAAAAATAAAAATTAAAATAAATAGATGAATAGATAAATTGATATATATATATATAAATATTTATATTTATATTTCAAATGAGTTCATTTGAAAATATAAAAAAGGATAGATTAAATTAAATTAGAAGAAAAAAAAAATTAATATAATTTATGGTCTATTTTAGAACTAATTTTTAAGAATTTTTTAAAGAAAGAATTCACTTCATTTTCCATCTTTTTAGCATTGATTTTAGCTTTAATGTAAGAATTTTCATCCATATCCATATCCTCAATCTCCTTTAAATATTTTTCCATGATGGAGGAAACCCCTTTCTGTATTTTCTTTATAATATTTTTTTTATGAGCTTTATTATTGTGATCTTTTTTATTTTCAGCTTCATCAATATCAACATCAACATTAGCATCAATAATTGCATGTTTAATTGGAGCCATATTTAATTTTAATTTATTTATTTCAGGTCTAAGTACATCAGCTTTAAATATCATTTTCTTTTCATTTTTTTCATCTTGGATTGCATTTTGAATGATTACTTGCTCTTCTTCTTCTTCACTTTTTTCTATTTCAACTTGATCATTTTCATCTTCTGATTTCTTTCCTTCTTCTTCATCATTACTTTCATTACTTTCATCATTATTATAATCATTATTATAATCATTATTTTCATCATTATTATAATCATTATTATAATCATTATTTTCATCATTATTATAATCATTATTGTTATCATTATTTTCATCATTATTATAATCATTATTGTTATCATCATCTACAGATACAATTCCTTCTTCATTGGTTGGAGGAGTTGTAGGGACAACGGGGTATTCATTATTTCTTTCTTCTTCATTTTCCTCATTATTAACTTCTTCATTTTCATTTTCATCTTCATTTACAACTTCTTCATTTTCATTTTTTTCTTCATTTATAACTTCTTCATTTTCATTTTCATCTTCATTTATAACTTCTTCATTTTCATTTTCATCTTCATTTACAACTTCTTCATTTTCATTTTCATCTTCATTTACAACTTCATTATTTTCATTTTCATCCTCATTTACAACTTCATTATTTTGATTTTGATTTTGATTTTCATTTTCAACTTCTTCATTTACATTTTCATTTACATCTTCTTCATTTTCTTCATCATTAAGTTCTTCATTTCCATTTCTAGTTTCGACTTCATTATTATTTACATTTCCATTTTCAATCTCATCTTCAACTTCATCATTTCCATTTCCATTCTCAGTTTCGACTTCATCTTCAATTTCAATGATAGTTTTAATAATGATTTCATCAGCATCATCAAGGCCGGGAATACCAATATTTTCAACGGCTTCAGGAGATAAAGTAGGAACATCCGCATCTACATTTAAAGTTTCAGTAACAATTTCAGTAACTGTTTCATAATAAGTTTCGTATAAAGTTACCAAAGATTCCTCATTTTCATCTTCTCTTTTGTTGAGAGGATTTGGAGCAGCTAAGCATAATAAAGCATTGAATAATAAGAAAGTTGCAATAATAAAACGCATTTTACTTTATTTTATTCTATTTTTTTTTTTTTTTTTTTTTTTTTTGGAAAAAAGATAATTAAATAATTTACTTAGTTTCTAAAAAAATAAATTATTTGAATATTATTTGATGCCTTTGTTAAATAAATAAAACAATTTTGTTTTTTAATTTTTTTTTTTCTTTTTTAATTAAAATATATACTTTAATTAACTTTTTTTTTTTTTTTTTTTTTTTTTATAATATTTCTATTGTACTCTTTTGTAATACAGTATAGTTATGCTATTATATTTTTATTTTTAATATTCATAAATATCTAATTACAATTTATTTTATAATATATATATAATACAATTTTTTTGATGAAATTTAAATATTTCAAAAGCTAAATAAAAATTAATATTATATATATATGTATATAAGTAGAAGTATATTCTTAATTTTATATTTAGATTTTATTATTTACTATTTTTTATTATTAGTTTTAATTATTATTTTATATTATTATTATTATTATTATTATTTTTTATTTAGATTCTTTGTTTTTTGTTTCTATTTTTGTTTCTATTTACACTTTTATTTAAAATTTTTTTATTTACAATTTTTATTTATTATTTATTAATATTTTATTTATTTTTTATTTATTTGTTATTTTTTTTTTTTTATTTTATTTTTTTATTTTTATTTTTTTAATTTTCTTTTTTTAATTTTCTTTTTTATTTTTTATTATTATTTTTTTTTTAATTCTTTATTTCTTATTTTTTATTTTTTACTCTCTAGATGATGATTAATGGTTTATATATTTTTCAATTTTTTTAAAAAAAATAATAAAGATAATATAATGATACCAGTAATATATACAATTATTGATTATATTAAAATTATTTTAATTTTTATTTATTTTTTTATTTATTTTCATATAATTAATTTTAAATAATTTTATTTTAATTAATTAAATATTCTTTTTTAATTTTTAAAAAATTCGAAAATAAAATTAAAAAAGTTGATCTAGATATTATCAAGAAAATAATAACAATAATAATAAATAATAAAAAAATATTTATTTATTATTATTATTTATTTATTTTTTTTTATTATATATAGTTTGTTTAACTAGATATATGTTTAGTTGTTTAGTATATAAAATAGTACAGTTACAGTGTTATTTAAATACTTAAAATATGTTATAAATATAATATATATAATATATATATAATTTTTTTATATTTTTACTTTTTCCATTTAGAGTATGAAAGAATGAAAATCAAATTTTTTTAATTATTCTTGAAATAATGGAATTATTTCTTTATTAATTATTGAATTAAAAATAAAATGAATCAATAATCAAATAAAAATATATATATATATATATATTTCTTTCCATATTGGAAAGATTAAAGGATATTCTTAATAATGAAATATTATTATCTTTAAAAAATTAAAATTAATGAAATTAATAATATATATTAAAGTTATTATTACGGAATTTTTTTTTTTTAATTTTATTTATTTTATTTTATTTTAGTCCAATCTGCCGTTTATAATATAATATTAAAAAAAGAATTAATATTTAAAAATAAAATTTTTTATAAGATATGAGAAAGTATAATTAATTAAAATAAAATTTTAATTTAATATGAAAATTAAAAAAATATATAAAAAAAAAAAAAAATTATTTAATATTTATTTAAAATTTAAAATTTAACTGGTTACTCATATTAGTTGCATGAAAGAAAGTCAAAATTCAAAAAAAAAAAAAAATTAAAATTTTAACGGTCATTAATAAATGATTACTATTATTTTTTACTAATATTTTTATTTTTATTTTTTTTTTTAAAAAAAAAACGGCCATTATGGAAAATATAATTAACATAATTTAATTAATTTTTATAATTAATTTTAATAATAATAATACTTTCATAATTAAAATAATAATTATAATAATCAAATTAATAATAATAATTATGATAATAATAATATTAATAATTTATATTTAAATTAAATTAACATATATAGTTAATAATTTATTGTTCATTATAACTATTATTATAATTAGTTGTAATAAATAATATAAATATCCAAAAATATAATATGATAGTTATATAATGATAATAAAAGATTTAACATTATTTTTATTTTTTTTATATAAATAACAAAATATATAGAATTATCTGAATTAGAAAAATTGTAATAATAATTAAAAAATTTAATAACACTATTATTATATTAATTATAAGAAATTTATACATAAAATATTAATAATAAAAATATTTATTTACGTAGTAGAACTATAAGAATGAGGAAATGATTTTATAGAAATACCAAATGAACTATTTAAATTGAAAAATTTAAAATATTTATAAGTATAAAAATTTTATTGAATTTATAAATAAGAAACTTTTAATTATATAACTAATTCTAATTTTTTTTTTCTAAAAAAAAAAAAAAAAAAAAAAAAAAAAATTAAATAATTAATTAATATAAAGAAATTTAGAAAATAATTCAATTGAAAAAATTCCTTCATCAATTGGAGAATTATCTGAATTGGAAATATTGTAATTAGTTATTAAATGATTACTTTTTAATTTTATATAAATTATATGATTATTTAAATGAATAATATATATATATATATATATAAAAGCACTATGAAAAGTAATAAAATTTAAAAATTGCCAAATGAACTCGGTCAATTGAAAAAATTAAAAGAACTGTGAGTTAAACTTTCTTTTTTATATATTAATAATAAACTATAAAATTTTATTTAAATTATTTATAATAAAATTTAAATATATAATAAAAAGACAATTAGAATATAATAATATTAAAGCTATTCCATCAACTATTGGAGAATTATTTGAATTGGAAATATTGTAATAATTATTTAAATAGCGGTCTTTTTTTTTTTTTTTTTTTTTTTTTATTATTTAAATATATAAATTATATAAATTATATATTTATTTAAATGAATAATTATATATATATAAAAGAACTATGAGTGGAAATTAAATTAAAGAATTACCAGAAGAACTATATAATTTAAAATAATTAATTTTATAATTATTATTACTATTATTATTATTATATTAAGTTATTACAAGATATTATTAATAATATTTCAATTATTGTAAAATATTAATATTAATATTTAAAATTATTTTATTTTATTTCTTATAAATATGTAAGGAATTTTTATGACAATTATATTACAGAATTACCTGATGCCATTAATAATTTAAATAAGTTGAAATATCCTGTAGATCATGAAACTAAGGATAAAATTAAAAAAAAAAATTAGAATATGAAGAAGAAGAAGAAGAAGAGCATAGAATAAAGGAAAAAGGACATAAGGAATTAATTACAATTATAGTTATATATTTGCTTATGATATTAGTTTTTATTGCGTTAATAATTTCTTGTTTAGTAATATCAGTTAAATGTGGAATAAAATTATCTAATAAATCACTTAATAACCAAAATGGATTTCAAAAAAAAAAAAAAAAAAAAAAAAAAAAAAAAAAAAAGCATGAGGTTTCCTTTTTAATAAAAGTGATGATTTTTTTTTTCTATTGCAATTAGTTAATTAAGATATATATCTGAATAAACTAATTGTAGAAAGAAAATATATATATAAAAGAAAATAATCTTTCTAATAAAAGTATAATAAATATAGAAAACCATAAACGATAATATAATTTTTTTTTTAATAATGAATAAAAATTTTACAATAATTAATAAATTTTATTTTTTACTTTATATTTTAATTTAAAAATTACTAGTAAATTTCAATAATTTTTTTTTATTTTTTTTTTAAATTTTATTAATTATAACTATAAATGTTCAATTAATTTTATGAATTTAATTTTAATTAATTTTGGGTAAAATTTTATAAAATAAATAATTTAAAAAATTATAAATAATAATTATAACCATAAAAAAGTATTAAAATAATACATTTTTTCTAATCTATTTATTTTTTTAATATTTAAAAAAAAATAAATTAAATTAAATAAAAGATCTTTTATATAAAATATCAAAGAAAAAGAAATAATAATTCAAATGAAATTAATTTTATTTTTAATTAATATCATTTTTCTTTTCACTTTAACAGGGACTAATGTAATCAATGATAAAAATACTACCAATAGTGATGATGAATGTCAAATTTATTATTCAATAATTGGTAAAAATGATGGAAGATGTAGTGAAGATAGTACTTATATGGGAAGTTATTCGTTTGCAACACTTAAAAATGGTCATATAATTGAAATGTATGAAATATTATCCAATTTATTATAATATATTAAATAAAATAATAAAATATATATTTTAGAGACTTTTTTTCAAAAGATTTAAATTATATTATGAATAAGAAACTTTTTAATTATATAGCTAATTCAAAAAAATTCTTTTAAAAAATTTAAATATAAATAAAAAAAGGTATTTAGATTTGGAAGAAACAGATAAAATTCCTCCTTCTATTGAAAATTTATCTGAAATGGAAAAACTGTAATTATTAATTATTCTATTATTTAAATAATATTTTTTTTTATTATTATTATTTCATTATAAAGTATAAATTAAAAAATTATATAAAGATCCTTGTCAATTATGCCAATTGAAGAATTACCAGCTGAATTCTTTAAACTGAAAAAATTAAAAGAATTGTAAGTAATTATATATATTATTAAATTTTTAAATAATTTTTTAATCACAAAACTAATTTGTTAAAATAAATAATAAAAAAAAAAAAAAAAAAAAAAAAAAAAAAAAAAAAAAAAAAAAATTATAATAATAATTATAATAAAAAAGAAAGTTATTTAGACTTAGATTAGAAAAAATTCCACCTGAAATTGGAGAATTATCTGAATTAGAAAAATTGTAATAATAATTAAAAAAAAATAACACTATTATTGTATTAGTTAAAAGAAATTTATACATAAAAATATTAATAAAAATATTTATTTACGTAATAGAACTATAGGAATGAATGAAAGAAATGTCATTACAGAAATACCAAATGAACTATTTAAATTGAAAAAATTAAAATATTTGTAAGTATAAAATTTTTATTGAATTTATAAATAAGAAATTTTTAATTATATAACTAATTCTATTTTTTTTTTTTTTTTTTTCTAAAAAAATAAATAATATAATATAATATAATATAATATAAAGAAATTTAGAAAGTAATTCAATTGAAAAAATTCCTTCGTCAATTGGAGAATTATCTGAATTGGAAATATTGTAATAGATATTAAATGATTACTTTTTAATTTTATATAAATTATATGATTATTTAAATGAATAATATATATATATAAAAGCACTATGAATAGTAATCAAATTAAAGGATTGCCAAATGAACTCGGTCAATTGAAAAAATTAAAAGAACTGTGAGTTAAACTTACTCTATTATATATTAATAAGAAACTATAAAATTTTATTTAAATTATTTATAATAAAATTTAAATATATAATAAAAAGACAATTAGAATATAATAATATTAAAGCTATTCCATCAACCATTGGAGAATTATCTGAATTGGAAATATTGTAATATTTCTGAGATTATTTAAATAACATTTTTTTTTATTATTATTTAAATATATAAATTATATATTTATTTAAATGAGTAAATATATATATATATATATATAAGAACTATGAGTAGAAATCAAATTAAAGAATTACCAGAAGAGCTATTTAATTTGAAAAAATTAAAAGAATTGTATGTAATTTTATTTTATTTTTTTTTTCAATTTAATACAAGAATCTTTTAATAATATGATCAACTCCTAAAATCCTTTTTTGAAAAAAAAAAAAAAAAAAAAAAAAAAAAAAAAAAAAAACTTTATTAATAATAATAATAAATATTATTACTATAATTATTATAAAAGAGATTTATCGAGTAATGAAATAGAGAAAGTCTCTTCATCTATTGGAAATATAACCGAATTAAAAAAATTGTAAATATTATTATATCAAGTTATTACAAAGATATTATCAATAATATTTCAGTTATTGTGAAAAATATTAATATTAGTATTTAAAAATTATTTTATTTTATTTTATTTTATATAAATATGTAAGAAATTTTTATGATAATTATATTACAGAATTGCCTGATTCCATTAATAATTTAAGTAAGTTGGAATATCCTGTAAATCATGAAACTAAGGATAAAATTAAAGAAAGAATAGAATATGAAGAAAAAGAAGAGCGTAGAATAAACGAAAAAAGACATAAAGAATTAGTTATAGCTATAGTTATATATGTGATTATGATGTTAGTTTTTATTTTGTTAATAATTTCCTGTGTAATAATATCAATTATATATGGAATAAAATTATTTAGTAAATTGCTTAATAAAAATAATAACCAAAATGAAAATATGAATCAAAATGAAAATATGAACAAAAATGAATTTCAGAAAAAAGACCAAAACGAAATTCCCATTTCCATAAAACATAGTGAAATTTTAGTATAAACTAATTGTAATAGAAAATTTAAAAATAATTGTAAAAATAATATGAAATAAAATAATCTTTCTATTAAAATATAAAATTTTAAAAAATAATAATAAAAATAACAATAATAAAAATAAAGTTGATGGGTTTGCTTCACCCTAAATATTTTATATATATATATATATATATATATATAATGTAATAAAATGTAAATTATGTAAATAAATAACATTCTATGACAAATGTAGGTTATTAATTAATTAATTAATCGTTTAATAAAGATAAACTATTATATCACTAATTTTGGTAAAAAAAAAAATGGGACTTATGTTTATTAACATTTTTTTTCATATAAATATTATCAGTTCTAATTAAACTTGACAATTAACCTACTAAAATGGCAGAAGAACTGGATGAGTATGAAAAAAAAAGCATTTAGAAATATTAGATGAGTATTTACCAGAATGTACAGTACTTCTAGGATGGAATGGAGATTTCCTTTTAGGTAATTACGAAAAAGAAATATATTTTATGTGGAAATGGTATTAGATGAACTATTAAAGGGAGTACTGGTTTCTGACGAAGTTAATTCACGTTTCTTTGATATGATAGAAGAAGCATTCAAGAAAGGAGAATATCAAATTCTTTTCTACACCCGATTTAGATGCCAATAACAATCATTACAAAAAAAAGAACAAGATGATTTTAAAGCTAAATTAGAACGTCATAATCTTTTTCATTCTATTTCTGGTATTATGAATAATATGGGTGCTATTATGGAAGAACCTGAATATGAGATTTCAGTGGCGGATATGTACGAAGGAAAAGTTGCACTTTACGTTCTCTCTCGTATTTCCGGCAAAGGGGCCGATCGAAAATTTATTAAAGGTGATATTATATTAATAGATAACGAAAAAAAAAAAAAAAAACATGTCATAAATGCATTAGCCTCTAGTTGTAAAAAAAATATGTTAGTATTAAACAACCTTGGACCAGTTGATTTATCTGGCTTAGAGGCCGTTTCCAATATTTTGGTCTTATCCCAATTAGGAGTGAATACTTCGAAAGCCTTAGGAGATTTATAGTTTCCGGTACCAAATATCCCTCTAGTAAATTAGCTACGACTTGGACGATGCAAGAAGATTATTCGCCCTTAAGTAATTTTAGTCATGAAACCGATACGGACAATAAAGAAGGGGTTTTATTATGGGTCATCGTTATTTCGATACTATGGCCCGTAAAGCGTTATATTCCCCTTTTTGGTTTCGGTTTAAGTTATACCGATTTTGAGTTTACCGTTCAACATGTCCATTTAGTAGGAGAAGAATTTGTGATGGAAGTCGTTGTGAAGAATAAGGGAGAATGGAAAGGTAAAGAAGTATTACAATTATGCCTTTCCAAATCCTCTACTCATTCAGATGAACCCTACCAGGTGTTAGTTCAATTTGAAAAAAACCAAATAATTAAATCCAGGCTAAGAAGGTTATCTATCTCTGTCATTTAAATTTTCAGAGTATTAATTTTTACGGTATAATTATTATTTATCCATTAATTTATTAATATTATTAATAATTAAATAAAAAAAAATAATTAATATTTTTATTAATAGCCATTTTCTATTACTATTCTTTTAATTATTTATTTTAATTATTAATAAATTAATAAATAAAAAATTATAATAGAAATATATAATATAATAGAAATATGATAATAGAAATATATAATAAAAATATAATTTTTCATCATTTTTATCAATTAATATTATATTATCAATGTTTTTATTATTATTATTATTATTATTATTATTATTATTATTATATTATTATTATTATTATTATTATTATTATTATTATATTATTATTATTATTATTATTATTATTATTATTATTATTATTATTATTATTATTATTATTATTATTATTATTATTATTATTATTATTATTATTATTATTATTATTATTATTATTATTATTATTATTATTATTATTATTATTATTATTATTATTATTATTATTATTATTATTATTATTATTATTATTATTATTATTATTATTATTATTATTATTATTATTATTATTATTATTATTATTATTATTATTATTATTATTATTATTATTATTATTATTATTATTATTATTATTATTATTATTATTATTATTATTATTATTATTATTATTATTATTATTATTATTTAATTATTATAAAATAATAATTAATTTTTTATTTTTTAATCTCCTCAATTATTTTTTTTTTATTTAATTATTAAAAAATAGAAATTAATCTATTATTTTTTAATTTCCTTACTCCTTATTAGCATAAATATTATAAAATAGTTTTTATTATTAAAAAATTAATACTATTAAGATTCATTTTCTATCGTTAATAATTTCATATATTATTTTCTATATTACTACAATTATTATAGTAATAATATTTTTATTACTTTTCTATTATTTAATTAATCACTTAATAAAAATGATAAATATTAATACTATTATTATTATTAACTTTTATATTAAAGAACATAATTACAAAAAATTATATTTTTAATTATTATATTTATCATTACTAGCAAAAATTATAATTTTTAATTATATTATTAGTAAGATATATGAATTGTTTATATTACATATAAAAATTTATTTTATATTGAAATTTAATATGAGCATTTAAAAATTGTTAAGGCGTTACACAGAATGTTTTGTACACGATATTTATATTATTATATATTTATTTATTAATTAATATTTTATATTTTTTTATTATAAAAGGACTTAATTATTTAATATTATACATTAATTCAATATTTAATCTTTCACGTACACATTATATCATTAATATACTTTATAATATCTTAATGTATTTTACTTAACATTCCCCCTACATTAAGTATTATAATTTTTTTTTTTTTTTTTTTTTTTTTTTTTTTTTTTTTTTTTTTTTTTTTTTTTTTTTTTTAGCTATATATACAAATAATGAAAAATAATAATATATTTTTTAACTATATATACAAATAATGAATAATAATAAAAAAAATTTTTTTTTTAATCTGTAAAAATTAAATTTGTATAATGATTCATTTTTATGACTGTAATCCTTTTTGTTAGAGGATCAGCTAACATATTTTCTGTATTAATATATTCTAATATAATATTATTGTTATTTATTTCTTCTTATATAAATTTATATCTTGTATCTATGTGTTTACATCGACCTTTTGAATTTGTATCTTGAGCTATTGCTATACAAGCTTTTTATCTACCATAATTTTAATTTTTATTTTCTTTATTAAATATTTCTTTAATTAAATTTTTAAACCAAATACCTTGTTTGGCACATTCAGTCAAACTTACGAATTCAACTTCTGCTGTGGATAAAGTTACGCTTTTTTTGTTGTTGAGATTTTTATGAAATTGGACTATCACCATGTAAGAAAATAAAACCGTTAGTAGACCTTATTGTTTTTTCATCACTTGCAAAATCTAAATCAGAATATCCAATGAAACTATTTTTTTCATTATAGCATAATGATTTGTTAATTTGTTCCTTTTAAATATTGTAATATGTGCATTAATGATCTATTGTCCGTTTCGGTTGGATTTTCACAATTTCTTGAAGCTGGGCTTACTACGGAAGATATGTCAGGTCTGGACTTTACTGCTATAGAGCACCAAGTAAAAATTTATATTCTGTAACATTAACCAAGTATGAATTTTCTCTTTCAAAATCAGTTACATTTCTGAAAGTCGTTTTGACACTCTTTTTTTTATTCATCTTATATTTTTTGATGATCTTGTTGATGTAATCTATTTGATTTATTTTGTATCCATCTTTAGTTTTATATATATTGATACCGATTATTTTATTTGCCTTTAATTCTTTTGAAATCTTATATTTACCTTTTAATTTAATAATATATTAATAATTTAATAAATTATATTAATAATATAATTTATTTCATTACCCTTTCCTGTTATTAAAATGTCATCAAATATAACGTTAGTAAACAAATTAATTTATTACTTTTATCATATTTTCCAAAAAGATATTTATCTATATTGTATTTTCTAAAACCAATACTAATGAGAAAATGTGATATTTCTTTGTACCACATTCAAATAGCTTGTTTTAAACTATAGAGAGCCTTCTTTAATAGCCAATATTTATTTTTATTGTAGTTTTTATCACCTAAAGGTATTTTCATATATATTTTTTCTTCTAAATCCTCATTTAAGTATGTAGCTTTAATATCTAATTGTTTAAGGTTCCATTCATTTAGAGAGGCTATACCAACTGTTAATCTGAGACTGTCAGGCTTGAATTGCTGGTGAATATGTTTCAATAAAATCTTGCCCATGTATTTGTTGGAAACCACGAGAGACTAGTCTTGCCTTTTTTTTGTTATCATCCTTTTCAGTGAATATCCATTTAGTATCTATTATGTGTACATTTTTTGGAATTTTATTAACTACTTCCATTACATTGTTGTTATACATATTTGAAATTTCTTCTTTAATGGCTAATTTCCATTCATTGCTGTCTTCTGAATTGATGGTTTGTTTATATGTGTTTGGAACGTTCGTAATAATGTTCATAACTTTGTGTCGTTTGTTTTATTATTTTTTGATTTTTTTTCTCTTAAACTTAATGATTCGTTATCTGAATCACTATTATATTCACTATCTTCGAGAGAGATCTTTTATTATTTAAATTATTTTTATTGTTATCATTATTGTTTAAATAATTATTATTTAGGTTATTATTGTCAATTAAACTATTTTTATTTAAATTAGTATTGATTTGTTGATTATTATTAAAAGAATTATTATTTGTATCATTATTATTGTTTGAATTATTATTACTATTATTTAAATTATTATTATTATTATTTAAATTATTGTCATTTTTTAAAAAAAAAATACTATTATTATCATAATTATATAAATTATTGTTATTATTTAAATTGTTATCATTAAATAAATTATTATTATTCAAATTATTATTATTATTATTATTATTATTATTATTATTATTATTATTATTATTATTATTATTATTATTATTATTATTATTATTATTATTATTATTATTATTATTATTATTATTATTATTATTATTATTATTATTATTATTATTATTATTATTATTATTATTATTATTATTATTATTATTATTATTATTATTATTATTATTATTATTATTATTATTATTATTATTATTATTATTATTATTATTATTATTATTATTATTATTATTATTATTATTATTATTATTATTATTATTATTATTATTATTATTATTATTATTATTATTATTATTATTATTATTATTATTATTATTATTATTATTATTATTATTATTATTATTATTATTATTATTATTATTATTATTATTATTATTATTATTATTATTATTATTATTATTATTATTATTATTATTAGAATTATTACTTTCCCCCTCAATTAGTAAATCCTTGAAATCAATAAGAGAGTCAATATATTTATTGCAAAAGAAAGTAGTATTAATAGTACCAAGAGTATCTTCTAAAAAATAAGCATCTCTGGCGGTAATAATAAAATTAGTAGAAACATCTAAAATTTTATAACCAAGAGAATCAGTTAATAACAAAGGAAAATACCAGGTTTGGAATTATTTTCAAATTTATTGGTTTTATGATTATTATAAAAAGAAGGCTTTACAACCAAAAACTTTAAGATGTGCAATATCAACGGGTTTGTTGAAAAATAATTCATTAGGAATTTTATTTTCACTACTCCGATAAGGGTTAATATTATACAAATAAGCAGCACATAAAATAGCGGAATCCCAGAATTTGAGAGGAAGTTTAGCAGAACTCAATAAAATCGTTGCACAATCGTTTATAGTTTGGTTTAAGCTCTCAGATTAACCATTTTGCTGAGAATTTCCTGGAGTAGAATGAATAAAATTAATACCTTTAGATTCCATAAATTTAATTAAATTTTTATTAATGTATTCTGTACCATGATCAGATTTAATATTAATAATTTTGAAAGGAGTAGTATTAGAAATAAAGTTATAAAATTTAATAAAAGTATCAGGAATATCTAACCCAACATTTTCTGGAAAAACCATCAAGAAAAGATAGTAATTAAAATCATTAAAAGAATTTTCTAGTTTTCCTATAACATCGGTGTGAACTAATTCCATTGGTATTTCAGATTTATTAAGAGTGTTATAAAAAGGTTTTTTCTTTAACTTGCTGATTTTGCATTGATGACAATTTTTAGAGATATAAAGTTTCAAATGTTCTATAACAAAATTTTGTATATTTTTATTAACGTAATGACCTGATCTCGGGTGCCATAAAACAGTATCTATATGAAAAACGTGATTTTTTGAAGTAATTATTATTAATTGATATGGTATCAAAAAAAAATAAATTTTCGTCATCTGCATAAATATTTGCTATTAATTTATTATTTTTTATTATCTGTAATCTGTCCTTATTATTAATATTTTCCATAATTAATTTCAACACAGAGAATGTGTTGAAATTAAATTATTTTTGATATTTGACGAGTAATAAACATTAGATAAAATAAATTTATTATTTTTAAATTAGCCATTATAAGTTCCTATATGTTTTATTTCATCTAGGGTTAAATCCACTTGGGTAAATAATATTTTTATTGTTAACGTAATTAATGTCTTTTAAATTATTTAATTCATTTGTTGGATTGATTCAGTCCCACTATTAATAATACTGCCTTTGAATATCTCATCCACAAATTCTCAAAATCAGTAATAAATATCCTGATTTCTTCTCTATTATAAACTAGTTTCTTTATTATAACTTCCCTTCGTTATATTAGCAAAACTAGATATTACAAATATATAAAACCTTCTTTTTTTTAATTTAAAAAAAATACATTAATACTAATATAATAATAATTAAAAAATTATTTTATATATGTGTGTAAAAATAAAACACATTAATACTAATATATTATAAAAATTATATAAAATTATAATAAAATTTTAAAAAAAAAAATTATATATATTATTATAAAATTATATAAATATATATATTTATGTTAGTAACAATTAATAAGTTATATAAAATAAGATTATAAAAATTTATTTAAAAAATTATTATTAAAAATTATTTATAAAAAAATAATAAAAAATAAAAAAAAAAATAAAAAAAACTTATTATAAATAATTATCATAAAAATTATAAAGAAATAAAAAAAAATTATAAAAAAATTATAAAAAAATAATAAAATAATAATAATAAAAAAATTACTGAAAATTATCAATAATGATTAGTAATAATTATAAAAAAAATAACTATTGCTGAAATTTTTTAATAATGATTAATTATAGTTTTAAAAAATTATTATATAAAAATATAAAAATTAAAAAAAAAATTATTATAAAAAAGTATTATATAAAATCAAAAAATTAAAAATTAAAAAAAAATATATTATATATAATTATCATAAATAATTATTATAAAAAAAGATTATAAAAAATATAATTTTGTTAGTAATGAATAATAAAAGTTATTAAAAAAAAATAATTACTATTGAAATTTTTATTTTTTAATAATGAATAAAAAAGAGCTATTACTGAAATTTTTTAATAATTATTAAGAATAATTTTAAAAAAAATAAATATTACTGATATTTTTTAATGATAATTAATAACAGTTTTAAAAAAAAAATTATTTTAAAAAAATTATAAAAAAAATTTTTATAAAAAAATATTAAAAAAATAATAAATTATAATAAAAATAACAAATTATAAAAATAATAAATTATAATAAAAATAACAAATTATAAAAATAATAAATTATAATAAAAATAACAAATTATAAAAATAACAAATTATTATAAAAAGTATTAAAACAAATATTATAAAAATAACAAATTATAATAAAAATAACAAATTATAAAAATAACAAATTATTATAAAAAGTATTAAAACAAATATTATAAAAATAACAAATTATAAAAATAACAAATGATTATACAAAGTATTAAAACAAATATATATAAATTATTATAAAAAGTTATAAAAAACTAAAATATTATTATAAAAAGAATAATTTGTTACAAAAAGATTAAAAAAAATTTATAAAAAAGTATTATTAAAAATATTATAAAAAATTATAAAAAATTATTATAAAATATTATATTATAATATTTTATATATATATAAAATATAAAATATATATATAATTGAAAACAAATTAAAATAATATTATATATATATATTTAAAAAAAAAATTATAAAAAATTATAAAAAATTAAAAATAAAAAACTAAAATATTATTATAAAAAGAATAATTTGTTACAAAAAGATTAAAAAAAATTTATAAAAAAGTATTATTAAAAATATTATAAAAAATTATAAAAAATTATTATAAAATATTATATTATAATATTTTATATATATATAAAATATAAAATATATATATAATTGAAAACAAATTAAAATAATATTATATATATATATTTAAAAAAAAAATTATAAAAAATTATAAAAAATTAAAAATAAATTGAATAATATTAGTATATAAATATTTAAAAGAAAAAAAAAATTGAATAATATTAGTATATAAATATTTAAAAGAAAAAAAAAATTGAATAATATTAGTATATAAATATTTAAAAGAAAAAAAAAATAAGTAATAAAATATAGTTTGTTAATACACTCCTGAAATATTAAATTTCTCATTATTTTTTTAAAAGTTTTTATTTTTTTTTTATTATTTTATTTAATATAATTATAAGTATATTAGTATGAAATAAATAAATGAAATAAGTACAAAATATATAAAATATTTCATCAATTCTTAATAATATATTATATTAAATGGGATATAAAATATTTTGAATTTGAAATTAAATAATAAAATGTACAAATATAGTAAATTTGGCAAATACAAATTAATTTAAAAAAAATTATACTATTTTCTTTTAATATATAATATAATTTTTTTAATATATAAAAATATACATAAAATACATATATATATTTTTTATTATTTATTAATTTAAATTACTATATGTAATGTCACAACTATAAAAAAAAAAAAAAAAGGAAAAAAATATTAAATTAATATAGAATAGAAAAAAAACGTAAATTTAAATATATTTAAATAAATAATAAATTAAGTAATATATTATAATATAACGCCTTTTTTAATAACATTTATTAATCATCCAATTTAATTTTATTAATTTTTTGTATATTTCATATGATAATATTTAATAAAAAAAAATTATATATATTAAAAATAAATAATTTATTATTTATGATTTATTATTTATGATTTATGATTTATTATTTATTATTTATTATTTATTATTTATTATTTATTATTTATTATTATTATTATTTATTATTTATTATTTATTATTTATTATTTATTATTTATTATTTATTATTTATTATTTATTTATTATTAAAAGAATGTTTTAAATTTTAAAATTTAATACTTGTTTCTTTCTTTATAAAGATATCAAACAATAATTTAATATTTTTATGGTTATATTTTTGTATTTTTGATTATTTTTTTTTCCTCCCCAAAATTTGAAATTATTAATAAAAAAAAATTAATAAAATTTTTAATTTCAGGAAAAAAAAATAATAATAATTAATTAATGATAATTAATAATAAAAATATAAAATATTAAATCATTAATAATAAAAATAATAAGCAATAAAAATAATTTAAAAAAAATTAATAACAACTTATAAATTCATGATATAAATACATATCAATAATTTCTAATTTATAAATAATTATTAAAAATTTTTTTTTTTTTTTCATTTATTATTTTTCCAAATTTAATAATTAAAATATCCATTTAAAATGAAAATGGGAAAATACAAATATTACTAATCGTACTAATTATAATTATAATAATAATTAAATAAAAATAAAATTATTTATTTATTTTTTTATTAATTCTTTAAATAGTTCTAATAAATAATTAATATATATATATAAATATTTGAATTTGAATTTGTATTTGTTTTATCTATTAAGTAATTAATCCTATTTTTATATTTTTTATATTTATTCCTTTTTATTATTATTATTATTATTATTATTATTATTATTATTATTATTATTATTATTATTATTATTATTATTATTATTATTATTATTATTATTATTATTATTATTTAGAATTAACAAATTATTAATAAAAAAAAAAAGAAAAAAATTGTATTGCTTCCATTTCCTATTATAATATTTATTTTTATTTTTTATATTTTTATTTTTTAATTTTTTAATTTTTTTTTTATTTTTTATTTTTTATTTTAAAGAAAAAAAAATTATATTAATTAGCATTACTTATATAATATCTTTGTTTAAGTTTATGTTTCATTATTTTATGTTTGACAAAACATGTTTGTTCTTAATTCTATAGGTTATCTTTTTTTATCTAAAAAAAGTAAAAAATTTTTTCTCTTATTTTTTTATTATTATTAATAAATCCATATTATTTTTTCTTAATCAAAAAATTGTTCTATTATTATTATTATCTATTATTATTATTATTATTAAAAAAGAAAAACATACAGCATTGTTTTATTAAGTTTATGATTATTCAATATTCCATTATTTCATTATTTTATGTTTAACAAAAATATTAAGTTTATGATTATTCAATATTCCATTATTTCATTATTTTATGTTTGACAAAACATGTTCGTTCTTAATTCTATTGAAGATTGTTTTAAGTAATAAATTATTTCTTTTTTTTTTTTTTATAATGAAATAATTTTTTTCAAAACATTAATACCATTAAATCATCAGCTTAATATAAATTTAAAAAGGATACTTTCAATATTGTTTTATTATTATAAGTTTTATTTTTTTTTTTTTTTTTTTTTTTTTTATATTTGTCCTTATTTAATGGATTTCGTTTAACGATTTTTTTTTTTTTACGAAAAAGTTAAATACATTTATAAAAAAAAAAAAATAGTTGAAAAATTTTTTTTCTTGATATTGATATTTATAAAATGTAAATGTAAGCTTTTAAAATAATATTATAAAAAAAAAAAAATTAGTCTATTTATTAAAGACAATCATTTAAAAAAAAAAAAAAATCTACTTTTTTTTTCTTTTTTGGTTCGTTTAAAATATTTTTCAGAAAAAATATATATATATTAACGTAAATAAATATTATTAAAAAAAATGAATGAAATTTAAAAAAAAATTATAAAATGTTTTTTTAAAAATTTATTGATAAAGTCTATTATATATCTTGAATTATATGTGATGGGCATAAATTTTCATAACAAATACGATAAACGGCAGTAAATAATGGAAATTCTTCAGTACAATTATGTTGAGTTAAAATTTGATAAATTTCTTTCGAAGTAATGGTACCTTGTAATTTTTGACCATTTAACATCTCTTTTTCTAAGTCATCGAACGACTATTTTTTTTTTTTTTATTTTAATTAAATATTATATAAATAGGTATATTATATAAATAAGATATTTTTAATAACAATTATATAAATTAATAAAACATAAATTATGAATATATTAACTAATTTTACTTATTTAAAAAAAAAAAATTATTACCTTTCCAGTTAATACATGAGCTTCAGCTAATTTTCTATGACGTCCACCATAGCATGTAGTAACTACATCAGCAACACCACAACTTTCAAAGAAAGTTTCATTCTTAATTCCAGTGTAGAACATATGTGAAAATTTCTTCATTTCTGCTATGCCAATTCTTATTATTGCTGCCTTTGTATTACTACCCATTCTATAAAAATTTTAAACAATATTAAAATATCATAATTAATAATTAATTCAATTATAAAGTTCATTCATTATATTTAAATAATAATATAAATAAGCTTACTTTAATCCATCTACAAATCCAGCAGCTAAGGCAACAACATTTCTATATAAAATTATTTAAATAATTATTTTTTTTTTAATACAACGATTATACTATTTTTTCTTAACTATTCTTTTTTATTATTATTATTATTATTATTATTATTTTGTTTTTGATTTTGTTTCAATTATATTATTTTATAATCTTTTTTTTTTGGCTTTTGTTTTGTATTAATTATTTTACTTTAAAATTTTCTTTAAAAATAATATTCTTTTTAAAATTTTCTTTAAAAATAATATTCTTTTTTTATTGTTATCTATTTTGTTTTAATTATAATATTTTAAAATCTTTTTTGGTTTTTTGTTATGTTTTAATTATTTTTTTAAAAACTTTTTTAAAAATATTTTTTTTTATAATATATCTAAAAGTATTCTTAATGAAATTTTTTTTTTCTCTTTTCTCTTTTAAATATTATTATATCTTTAAATATTCTTTAATTATTTAATTATAACTAGATTTCAAAATATTTTTTAAAAGCAATATTAACAAAATAAAATATAAATTCTTTTTTAAAAACAACAAAAAAAAAAACTTACTTCAAAGCACCACATAATTCAACACCTGAAACATCTTGAACAGCATTAACTCTGAAATAACTAGTATTAAATAGTTTTTTAAATATTTCTCCATTTTGTGGATCGCTATAACCAATGGTCGTTTCACAAAATTGTTCAATAGCTACTTCACTAGCAACATTAGCACCCATTAAAACACTAACATCAATTGATAATGATTTTCTGATTTCTTCTGAAATTAAAAGTAAACCACCTTTTGAAATATCAATTCCTTTAATTAATGAAATAGCTCTACAATCTTCCCGTAGTTTTCCTCTTATTTTTTCACATGTAGATTTTACAAATTGATGTGGTATAACAAAAACTAAAATTGTAGCATTTTCAACACATTCTACAATATCTGAGCATGCAACAACATTTGGTGGAATTTTTATACCTGGAAGATATTTAACATTTTCATGACAAGTATTAATAATTTCTGTTAACTTGCGTCCATTGATATATTCTTCAAATACCCACATTTTAACAGTACTACTAAATTCGGGATGTGTTAAAACATTTTTTCCTATAATCTTTGATATAGCAGAACCCCTACAATAAATCATTATATTTAATAATTAAAAATTTTAATACTAAAATACAAAAAATTAAATATTATATATTTATATTTAATAAGTACCAATTTCCACTACCAATAATGCAGACTTTCTCCTTTTCACCACTTATTCCTGGCATTTCTGTTTACAAACGAAGTAATGTTAAATTATAAATTCCTATTACTTATAATTGTTATATTTAGTTGCTAAAATTTATATAGGCTCTATAAAGACAACACTTTCTTTTTTTATTTAGAAAAAAAAATACTTTATTTTAATGAAACAATTACTTTATATTGTTTGGGTATTTTTTATATATTTTTTTAAAACCAATAAAAATAAACTTCTTATTTATTCTTATTGAAAACTATATCTTAATTTAAGAAAATATATATATATTTTATGTTTATATACTTTAAGATAATTTTTTTATATCTAAATAATATTTAAAATAAATTTAAAATTATCATTAATAATAAAGTATATATAACTATAATTTTAATAAATATTACTTTAATATTTATTAATATTATAATATTCAATCAATCTATATATATAAACAATTAATATATAATATATATTACCTTTTAAATTATCGCACTAGTATTTATATAATAAATATTTTATTAAATAATATTTTATGATTATTTTTATTTATTTTTATGTTTTTTTTATTTTTTTGGATGTTTTATGTTTTTTGATATACTTTTACACTTTTCTATTTAATTATTATAGTTATTGTTATATTAATTATTTTTACTTTAAATAATTTCCTTTTTTTTGGTTTATTTTTTAATTTATAATGGTGATATTTTCATTTCCTCTATAAATATATATATATATTATAATAAGTAAATATTAACATAATTAACATATAATAGAACATATATCTAATTTATTTAAAATTGATTATTTACAATTTTATCTTTAATTTATTAGTTGGTTCTTATTTATGTCTTCAATAAATAAACTTTAAAAATCTTTTTATTTTTTTTTTAATATCTATTTTTTATGTTTATTATTTTTATTTTTCTCTTTTTTTCAATAAGGTATTTTCTTCTTCTTACTATATTTATTTATATAATTTTTATAAATTACGTTTAATATAAATATAGTAAAAGAAAAAAAAAATAAAATTATAGATTTTCTTTTTTTATTGAGAAAATATATATTATGATAAAAAAAATATATAATAAACAAATATTATAAAAGAATTTATTTTAATTATAAAATCTTTTAATATCTTTATAATTTATTTTTTTATAAAAAAAATAAAATAAAAAATTATAATATTATTTCCCCCTTCAATAACAATTCTTTAATAATTCAAGAATTGTTTACTTTAATACTATATATTATTTAGAAAAAATAATAATTAATAAATAAATAATTCATCTAATTTCAGTATTAAATGAAAACAAAAGAGAAAAAAAAAATAAATACTTCTGAAAATAAAAAAGGAAAAAAAAAAAAAAGGAAAAAAAAGAAAAAAAATATAAATAATAATAAAAATAAAAAAATTTTAAAAAATATTTTTTTTTTACATATATTATTATTAATTATAAATTATTAAATTTGTATATACAATATAAAATATTACAAATATTGAAATATCTAATATAATGATATATAACCGAATTAAATGTAATATAATGGAAAATAGATTAAAATATAAAAAATTATTAAATTATGAAATTTTATTATTTATTATTCATTATTTTCATTATTTACAGCTATAAAAACATAAAAATACAAATTATTAATATGTATATATGACTATTTAATAATAAATAATATTAAATAATTTATTATTATTAATTAGTATTAATTATATTTTTATTTTTATTTCTTCTTTATTAATTTATCAATATTAAAAAAATTTTTTTTTGATTCATTATTTATTAATCACCAAAAAAAAAAAATAAGAAATATTAAATAAATATAAAATATTAAATATTAAGTAATAAAATTTAAATGAAATATTGAAATACTCGTAAAAAAATATATAAAAAAATATAAAAAGAAAAAAAAAATAATTTTTTATAAAATTCTTGGAAATTTTAATAAATAGTAACAAATATAATAACAAATATATTATAATAATATAAAATTAATTTGGTAATATATTGAATATATATTATGTTTATATAATATATGGAATATATAATGTTATATATTAAATTATTTTGTATGGATAGAGAAAAAAGGATAAAAAAAGTTTTTGTATATTGAAATAACTTTTATTAAATCTATAGAACTGATTTAATATATTATACCTTAACTTATTATATTAGTAATATATCTCATTTAGTAAAGAAAATTATATAGCTAATAGAATAAAGTTTATTTATTATTTAAAATTATTTATTTAATATTATAATGTTTTATTTATTTATTAATATCAATTAATTTATTTAATTATTAATATTATTTATTTATTTATCAATAGTAATTAAGTTTTTTTAATATATTTATATTTGTACAATATATGTTTAAACACAAACTACTTTATAAATTATTTTATTATAAATTAAAAAAATTACTTTTTAGTAAAAATACAAAAAAAAGTTTTTTGTATTAGAAATATTTAATAACGATAATATATAAAATATATTGATAAATATACTGTAAGTATTAATGGAGAATATAAATATATTTTATTAAAATTTATTGATTCAATTTGATTTTTATATAATATAATATATTAATTAATATATTTTAAAATACATATTTATTAATTTTTATTTTAAACACGGTTCTTTAATTTTATATAATTTATATTAATATAATAATATTTTAATATATTATTTTATTTAAAATATTATATATTATATGGTATATTTATTATATCTAATATATTATATTATTTAATAAATTAATAATATCTCAATATATTAATTTAAACATAATATAATCTACTAGACTATTAAATTAAAATTATTTAAACAATAATTTAATATATAAAATATATATGAAATATATTATAGTATAATAGAAATAACTTTATTAATATACAAAAAACAAAAATTTTTATTAGATTTGAATTATTGTAAAACAAAAGTATTAAGTCTCTTTGGGCTAATTGGATAATATAATTATACCTAATTAGAATTAAAATTATTAAAAAATAACTTTTATCTATAATATATTATATTATATCTATTTAATATTAAATAATTCTTTCAATTCTCATTTTTTATATTTATTTGTAAATATTTATATTTTTTGCTTTTATTTATTTATTTATTTATTTATTTATTTATTTATTTATTTATTTATTTATTTATTATTCGTTCATTCATTCATTCATTTATAATAAAAATTCATTATATATAATAATCTATTTTTTATATTTTTATATTAATACTAGATTTGTTTAGTACCAATTTACTATTTATAATTCATTTTTATTTATTATTTATTATTTATTATTTATTATTTATTATTTATTATTTATTTATTTATTATTTATTATTTATTATTTAATTATTTATTATTCAATTATTTATTATTCAATTATTTATTATTCAATTATTTATTATTCAATTATTTATTATTCAATTATTTATTATTTATTATTTATTATTTATTATTTATTATTTATTATTTATTATTTATTATTTATTATTTATTTTTTATTATTTATTATTTATTATTTATTATTTATTTTTTATTTTTTATTATTTATTTATTTAGTCATTTTTCAACTATTATTCTTATAGCTTAGAATTTCCAATTAGCGTATTAACTAATTAACACTTCAAAAAAAAAAAATAGAATAATTAAAGCCAACTTTATAGTATAATTACAGCCAATATAATAGCAACATTTTACCAACAATAGTTATTTGGCTTAGAATGAATTTAGAATTTCATTTAATTAGTAATATTAAATAAATATTTATATATAAATCTTAACAAATTTATTTATATATTTTTAACGAAATTCAAATTATTTAAAGATGATTTGTTTAATTTTATTAATCAATCTACAACCAATTTAAAAGGTTAGAACTATAGGTAATTTATAGTACCTAAAAAATTCTGGAATAAATGAATTTTTTAATAATAAAATATAAAATTATTATAATTTATTAGTATTATTTTAAGTTTGCAACAATTTTATTTTTAAATATAAAATTTTTTTTAATTTAAAACATATTTTATTATATATAATCTAGCAAAATATATATTTTGTTAATAATAAATTATTGAAGAAATTGTAATGATGTTATAATAACAAAAAAAAATTGAAAAAGTATCTTATGATTTATATAATAGTATATATTTTTTTAAACAAATGAAAGTATAAATAATTCTTTGTCATAAAGAAAAATTAAACTACAAAAATTTAAAAAGATTATATTTATAAAAAATTTAAAATATTTTTAATATATTTTATAGTAATATAAAATATTTGTTATAAAATTTTTTAAATAAAAAATTTCAAAATAGCTTAGTAATTTTTTTTTTTTACTATAAAATTTGAACAAAGTTAATATTTAAATTTATTTTATATTTATAAAATTAACACGTTTTGATTATAATCCTAATCTTTATAAATTTATAAATTATTTAAATAAACAATAAAATTATTTAAAAAAGGAAAAACTTTCTTTTTTGTTGAAATTTAAATATAGTACATAAAATTTTTAAACTTTTTACAGCTAATATATTCACTGCTAAAACGTTGATTAAAAAGAATTGATCTTAAAAAAGTTTTTTTTGAATTAAAAAAATATAATTATAAATATTACAATAAATAATAAATTATATGAAATTATTTGAAAGTGGGCAGTTAATTATTATATTATATTTTATTATTAATATTTTATTTTTTTTTTTTTTAAAAAAAGTTAATAAGCTTTTTTTTGTATTAAAAAAAATTGAAACGAAAAACTGAGATGAAAGAGTTAATTAAAATAAATAAATAAATAAATAAATAAATAAATAAATTAATTAATTAATTATATATAGAACATTTGAACTTTTATTTCTATTAAATATTAAATAAAGTAGATAAAGTACAAATATATATATTTATTGTAAATATTAAATATTGTTTAACCTTATATATTAATTAAATTTTAACATATAAAGCAAATGAAAAATATTTAAACATATAAGGCTAATGAAAAGAATTTGTTGTGGATTATTTAAAATGTTATATTAATAAAACTTTATTAATGAATTTTATAAATGAAATATTTTTTTTATTTATTGTTAAATTTCTAATAAACGTACTTTTTTTTTTTATTTTAATATTTGTTTTATTATGACTATTAATGTATGCTATTTTATATTTTATATGAAATAAATAATATTAAGAAAGTTTTACCTATATATTTTTGAATACTTTTAATTTTTTATTGATGAATATAAAATTTATATTTAAATATATAGAGTTTTAGTTATTTAATGATTTTTAATCCTTTATAAATTTTTATATCTATATATTTTTATTTTAATTATTTTATTTCATTTTATATTTCTCTTATGTAGTAATAAAAGATTAATTATTTAATTGTTTTTTTTTAATAGGAACTGTAAAAATTAAAAAAAATTTTTATCCTTTTTTGAAACCTTTTTTTTTTTTTTTTTTTAAAAATCAATTTTGAAAGTTAATTTTAATTTATTCTTCATTGATATTATTGGTCAATTTTCAAAATCATTTAACTATTGAAAAAATAAAAAAAAATTAATAAATTATTAAAAAAAAATTTTTTTTTTCTATATTAAAAAAAAAGATATTAATTAATTTGTGTTTTATATTATGAAAAAATAAACAAATATGTATAATCAATTATTAAAGCAAAATTGAAAAGTAAAAAGTGAAAAACTCAAATGAAAATTATAAAAAAATATTGTAAAAAATAACAATAGTAGGAATAATAAATAATTTGTTTTAATTAATAATTTATTTTTATTAATATATTAACAATTACTTTAATTAATATAATTATTCATTAATTGTATAATAAGTATCTTTAATAGATAAATTAAGTGTAAATAATAAATAATAAATAATAAATAATAAATAATAAATAATAAATAATAAATAATAAATAATAAATAATAAATAATAAATAATAAATAATAAATAATAAATAATAAATAATAAATAATAAATAGCAATAATTATTAATAAATATTAATATCAAATATTAATATTTATTATATGATATATATGATATATAATATTTATTTTATTGAATATATAAGTTCATTTGAATTTATTAAATATATCATATATATACATTTATAAATAATATTTTTAATTTTTAGTATTAAGGCAAATATTGTTTACTATTGTTTTAAGTTATTTTCCTTTTTCATGAAAATTTTTAATAATAAAATTTAATAATGAATATTTATTAGTTTATATCATATCAAAAATTCATAAACTTTTTTTTTTTTTATGAAACTTTATAAAAGGCAATAATATTTAATAATATGAAATTATATAAACTATATGTATATAAACTATATATATATTTTTATTTTTATTTCATTTTATTTTTATTTTCATATTATTTTTAATTATATCAATAATGAAATTAAATTATTTTAAAATGATAAACTTAATTTGTATTTGACTTGAATTTAAAACACCGGTAAAAATGTTTAGATTCAATTAATATGAAATTTTAAATATATTATTCAATTATTTTTTATATGAATCAATATATAAAGTATATTAACAGTTAATAATTAAATACTAATATTTCACAATAATTTATAATTTTACAATATTCATTCTTACAGCTTATATATATATTTATTAGTATTATTTTTATAAAGATATATTTTAAATATAAGTTTTTATAGTTTTTGTATTTTTAGAATACTTTAATGATGCAAAAACTATTATTTTATTTATTTTATTATTAATAATATTATATTTTATTCTTCGTTTTATAATTCAAAAAAACTATCATTTTATATATTTTATTATTAATGACATATTTTATTCTTCATCTTATATAAAGTTTTTTTTTTTTTTTTTTTTTTTTTTTTTTTTTTTTTTTTTTTTTTATAAAGATGCTTATAAAATATATTATTTATTTATTAAAAATAAACATCTTTAAATATTAAATAACGAATATTTTTATATTATAAAAAATTAAAAAATATTCATTTTACTAATTTTATTTTCTATTAATGCTTATTTATTTATTAGTATTACTATTACTATTTTAATTGTTCAAATAATAAAAGGTTAATAATCATTATTGGTATTATTAATAAATAACTAGTAATTATAAGAAACTTTATAAGCATGTTCAATTTTTAGAAAATAGCCATAAAGTAAACAAAAAAAAGATTGTATAATACTTAACAAAAAAAGATAAATCACAATATTTCATACTAAATAAAAATTTTAATTCTATGATAATGAAAAATTAAAAATTGTAATAAATAATACATAATTATTGTAGTTGTAGTCGAATAATGTATGTATAATGTACATTATATTAAGAATGCATTTTTATAACAAATTAAAAAAAAAAAATTGTATAAATTGTATATAAATAGTTAAAATTAACTATTTTATATACAAATTAAAGTATAGAATTAATAAAATATGATAGATAGAATAGATTTAACTATTATATTTAATTATGAAAAGGTAGTACCTTTTTTTTTTTTTTTGTAATTTTAAAATTAGATCATATATATATATATTTGTTCTAAAATATTATTTAAAATTCAAAATCAAAAAAAAAAAAAAAAAAAAAAATGATTAATGAGATTATTGACAAAAATTTTTTGTAGGTATTAATATATGTTTTTATTTTCGGGATTGTTTTTTATGTATAATTTTTACTTTATTTATTATTATTATTATTATTATTATTATAATTTGGATGGTCTACTAATATTAAATTCACAAATAATTATAAAAAAAAATATATAATAATAATAATAATAATAATAATTATTATTATTATTAATATATAAATATTTCATTAATTAAAGTATATCATGTTACTAGTTGATTTTTCATTTTGGAATTTCTAGAATAGCTTTGTTTTTAATTTTTTTATTCATTCATTCATTTTTTTTGTAATGAAAAATTGTTTAATTATTTTATTTTATTTTGTTAAATTCTTTTTATTTTTGTTTTTTTTTTTATATTTTTTATTTTATTTATTTGTATAATATATCTATTATTATTATTTTTTTTTATGTTTTGATATTATGATAAATACACCATAAATATTATATATAAATATATATTTAAAAAAATGGTGTCAAAAGTGGGGTGAACCGTTTATCCATAATGTATAAATTAAAGTTTCAAATATTTTTATTTTAATAAGTTTAATTTTTCATTCTTTATTTTATTCTATTTTAAATATTTTAAAGGTCATATCTACTTTATTTAATTAATAGAATATTAATTTTATTAATACTATTACCATTATTATTTTTAATTTGGTTTATATTTCAAATTAATAAAAGTGGTTTCGGAAATAAAAATTATAAATATAATGTGTTATAAAATTTATTTCTATAATTTATTAAAGTTGCAATAACATTTTATTATCATTTATTAAATTAAATTGAAAAACATTTGTATTATATTTTTATATTTATATTTATATACACATTCATATATTTCTTTTATTTCTTTTTATTATTTTTTTTTTTTAAGAGCAGCAATTATTTACTTAAATTTAATTAAAAATAAAAAATTTTTTTGTATAAAATTATTTTTTAAAGTTAGGTTTTTAATTATACCGAAAATGGTAATCAAAAAAATGGGGATAATTTTTCTTTTTTTTTTTTTTTTTTTTTTTTTTTTTTTTTTTTTTTTTTTTACTATTTCTAGTTTAGTTAATTATAATAACAATAATAAACATGGAGAATTATATTAAAAATTATATAGAAATTATAATAAAAGAAAATAAATAATAAATAGTAATAAATAGTAAATAATAAATAATAATAGCTAATAAATAATAATAGCTAATAAATAATAATAAAAAATAATAATAAATAATGAATAATGAAAAATAAATAATAAATAATAAATAATAAATAATAAATAATAAATAATAAATAATAAATAATAAATAATAAATAATAAATAATAAATAATAACAAATAACTAACCAATATATTAAATAAAAAATAATAAAATGTAAATAATAAATAATAACAAATAGTTAATGAATGTTTTATAAAAAAAAAAAAAAAAGTATAAATAGTACAGTATTTATTAATAAATAATAAATAATAAATTATTATTGATAAATAATAAAAATTATTAATAATATAAATTTTAATTTTTCTTTTTTCATAAGACTAGGAAGAAAATACAGTTTCATTACACAAATATTAATTTTATTATAAATGAAAAATACATATTAAAAATTTATTGTAATAAAATAAAAATACATAAAAAAATTTTATTATAAAATAAGATAATATGAGTAAAAATGAAATTTAAATAAAATAAAATAATAGAAAGGTACAAATATAAAGTAGATAATGTGATATCAACTTAGATCTCTCCTGAATCGAGAAAAATTTTATTATGCGATTTAATTTCCATAGATTTAATGTGTGAAGAACCATTATTACTATTTATGTAAAATGTACTCGAAGAACTAGTAAATAGATTTATGATACAATTTTTTTTTTTTTTTTTTTTTTAAATATTCTTTAATTAAAAGCTCTGTCGCACAAGTATATAATAAATATTAACCATTTTCATTTATAAAGTAATATATTTATTTATAATAATTATTTTAAAATAAAAACATTCTAAGCTCTTTTGCATGAAAAATATTTTTATAAAATGTATATAAATACATATATACATTTTTTTTTTTTTTTTTTTTTTTTTCTAAAAAGAAATAAAAGTATTACAATAAATTTAAATATAATTAATAGTAATTAAATATTTTTTTTTTAAAAAAAAGTTTAAAATTATATGCTGTTAAATCATTTAAATTTTAGTAATAAAAAAATATAAATATTCTAATTCTATATATTTTATCTTTTTTTTTTTTTTTTTTTTTGTATTAAAATATAATATAAATAGTATATATGCACTTAATATATATTAATGTATTTTCAATAAAAAAAAAAAATTTACATTAAATAATTAATATATCATTAAAAAAAAAAAAATTGGTATATAACTTGGTATATAGGATTGTCTTTTTTTTTTTTTTTTTTTTTTTTTTTTTTTTAAATTATATTTAAATTTTTATATTTTAAATATATAAATAATAAATAGTTTTATTGTAAAATTTAATATTGTAATTTTTTTTTTCTCCATCTACCATCCTTTAACTTTCATAATACAATAGTAAATATAGGTCAATAAGATCCAGATAATAAATGCAAAGCATACTAGACACATTATAGACGTTTCTATTGAAAATCCTGGATTAGGTTGTATAATATAATACTAAAAAAAAAGATATTATAAAAAAATAAAAAAAAAAAATAATAATAATATTAATAATTTTTATTAATGTTAAGTAAAATTAATAGCAATATTATTATATATATAATTATTTACAATCATTTCTGTTGATAAGACACAATAATAATAATCAACATCAATTCTAAAATGATATAATTCTTCTCCCTGTAACATTATCGATAGTACATTTAAAGAAAGACATATAAATAAGATATTATTATAATAAATAATTATATATATATGAATATTAATATATATGAGAAAAATTTTTTTTATATTTTTATTATTAAAATTTTTTTTTTTTTAATTTATGAATTTAATCCATAGAATTTTATGGATTATATAATAATTATTATTTTGTTACAATAATAGATAATAATAATAAAATTATTTTTATTACCCTCCATACTATTTTATCTTTATTTGGATCATAGGTGTGTTTATCTTCATTACCACAATCTATTAATAAATAAATAAATAAATAAATAAATAAATAAATAAATAAATAAATAAATAAATAATATAATATAATATAAGAAAAAAAAAATATGAAATAAAAATGAAAAATAGAATATGATATAAAATATAAATAAAAATAAAAATAGATGATAATAAAATTTATGATGATGAAATTTATATTACATATAATTAATATAATAAACTTATAATTATAAATTTACCTGAAATACAGTAATCCGTTCTATTATTTAATTCTGTAATATTAAATGGAATATCTAATGGTATAGTTTCCTTGTTATATTCTTTAACGAAAAATTTTAATTGGTAATTATTGGTTTGATATAATTTTATGACCTTTTTTTTTTTTTTTTTTTTTTATTTAAAAAAAAAAATAAAATAAAATATTAATAAGATATAAAATTTTAAAAAAATTATAATAAAAAATTAAAAAAAAAAAAAAAAAAAAAAAAAATTAAAAAAATAAGTTAATAATTACATTTTCAATACAATCCGAGTTTTTTATCAACATAGAACGTTTCTGATCATTCGTACATCCACATTCTTGTCGATTTGATTTTCCTTCACATTGCTTATATTTACCTGAATTTTTGGATACTTTAAACCTATTCTTTATTCTTTCTTTTCCAGGATGGGCATGATAAAAAGTATCCTCAATTGGAACATCCGTTCCAAGATAAGAAGGTGGTCTATAATTATACTTTGTTATTATTATTATTATTATTGTTATGTTTAATTTTATATATATACATATATATATATATTTTTTTTTTTTTTTTTTGGAATTTTTAAAAATATTTTAAAATTTTTATGATAAATATATATTTTAAAAAAATTTTTTTTTTGTTAATTATTTTTATATTCATATAAAAAATAGAGTCAATAATAATAATAATAATAATAATAGTAATAATAATAATATAAAACTTACAGGGAGAGTCATCACTTTTTTATTATAAGCATCTCCTGATCCATGGAGAATATCTTGATCTTCTAATTCAAAATCAGGAACAATTATACGAGTGGGTGGACATTGATTAAATATGTATTTAATGGGCAATTCATTTTTACAGAAAATAGAGTTATGAACTGGGAAAACATTTAAAATATTCATTCCCTATTTTATTATTATTATTATTATTATTATTATTATTATTTTTAAAAAAATTTTTATAATAATTGTATTATTAATTATATTTAATTATTATTTTTTGTTATAAAAATTTATAATAAATTATATTTATATATTTATTTATTATTTGAATAATGAATAATCTATTGATATAGAATTATTAAATAATTGTATATATATATATATTTTATCTTCTCTCTCTCTCTATCTTTTTTTTTTTTTTTTATTCTTTTTATATATATTAATAGTTAGTAATTCATTACCTTTATTCCTACATCTTTAATTTGCAAATTTAATGCTAATTCTGAGTTACCATAGTAGTTATTATTAGTATAGGATATAATATTTGGGTTCGAAAAGGTCATATAAAATTGAGAAGTGGATTGATAATGATTAGCGGCCTTTATATTTGAACTATCCGAATTTACATTTATTGTAATATTTAATTCCCCATTATAATCTAAATAATATATATCTGGTATGTTCGTCATTTTTAAAGAATTCCAATGGCAGTCATCCATTTTTAATGCCCAGGATTGTTCCTTTAATATAATAAAATTTGTTTATTTTTTAAGGTTTTCATTAAATACCATTTTGAATAAATATATTAAAATTTTTATTTTTTTATTTTTTTTTCTTGTAATATAATTTTTATTTTTCTTTTATTTCTATTTCTAATATATATATATATATATATATATATTTTTTTAAAAAAGTTCTTTTTTAAATATATAATTACCATAGTACTGAAATCCAGTAAAGATTTATTGTTAGAATAAACATTACGACTTTTAATAATACTGAAATCTTGTTTTTCCATTTGATATATATTTCCATTCAATTTATATATTTTTATCTATATATATATATATATATATATATATTTTTTTTTTTTTTTTTTTTTTTTTTTTTTTTTTTTTTTTTTAGTTTTATAAATATAAAAACATATATATATAAATAAATAAATATATATTTAATTATTTTAAAAAGTGAATAATTTCTACATACATCAGCTTTCTGTCCATAAACAGCTACTATTTCTCCAATAATATAATTATTTATATCCATATCTCCCATAACTATTAAATCGTTAATATCTAATTGTGATTATACATTTTTATCAATAAATATTGATATTATTAATATTTATATAATTATATTATTTATTTTATTTTATTTTATTTCAAAGTTTTTTTTTTTTTATGAATATATTATATCGAATAATACTAATAATACAAATACTACTACTACTACTACTACTAATAATAATAATAATAATAATAATAATAATAATAATAATAATAAATATGATAATAATAAATGAATAAATTTTAAAAAAGCTTACTATCATAGATAAAGAAATTTCTTTCAGCGTTTAATGAGATTGTTGCTGTATCCCCAGGTTGAAGTTCAGGGGTAGAGGTATCCGTTAAGTATACCTTGAAATAGACTAAACTGTCATCCACAATGGTTCCTCTAAGATCGTAAATATCCCAAGTTGTAAATATGGATTTATGAGGAATACCTTTCTTCGTATCCATCCATTGACTTAATGGAAATATTAATTCGGCGATGGCTTCCCGATTACTTCTAATTTTTCGAATAATGAATGATCCTTCATTAACTATGACTGATTTATTAATATCTCCTTTGGTCCAAACTCTTCCTCCTTCATTACCTAAAATTTATAATAATAATGATAATTAATTAATAATAATATTTAAAAAATATTAAAATAATATTAAATAATAATTACAGTAAGGAAAGAGAAGAAAATAAAAAAATATTATTATTAGTTATATTTTTAAATTAAATTGATTGATCATACAAAAAAAAAAAAAAAAAAGACTGTCTATTTATCTATTTTTTTTTTTACCTATTAAAGTTAATGTAACTATAGACTCCTGTACTAAAGGCTTAACGTAAGAATTAAAATTAATGTAATCTGCCGATGAAAATTCCAAATTATGGTGGGCATGTATTGTAATTTCTAATGGATCCACACGAGATTCATGAGTAAAACTGCCTTTCGGGATAACCCTCAACATATTTTTATTATTACTAACATCATAGATGAGAAGTCGATCGTTCGTATCCTTCAGATTAATGATGTAACCAATGTAAGCATCATGAAATGGTGAATCCTTACCATAGGCATATAACCAAATATCTAGCTCATTACGTAAAATAGGTACTAATGGGAAAGGTTCATCAAATTCTAAAGCGTTAAAATTTGAATATTCAATAATACTTTTAGTTGGAATAGTACCACTGAAAAATATTTGATTTAGAGGGTAGAGTGAGTTCATTTGATCATCAAGATTAGAATCGAGGGAACCGAGGGAATAATCAAGAATAGAGAGGGTTCCATGCTCATTTATCATAAATTTAATTAATTGATTTGGATCAAGATGAGCCCAAGGTAACTGTAAGAAACGAGTAATAGAAGTATTACCATAGTATACGTTTAATTGATTGGTAATGAAATAGACAGAAGAGCTCTGATAACTTGATTTAAATTCCGTAAAATATTCAGGTTGTTGAGAAGAATTATTTATGCTGGGTTGAAGAAGTCTTGATTTTAATTTGAAGGTGTAACCACCATCATTTGAATGATAAATCGAGGTACCATAAATAAAGATATCAAAATTATTTTCATGAAGAGCCATTCCATAAAAATACTCATCCTCCGGAAGATTGAATTCCATTGAATAGTCATTAGTTTTATCAAAAATATCGGTGGTATGAATTACTACGGCACAATTCCTATAAACCTGGTGATAGCCAGGTTTATCTACCGGTATACCAATAAAGTAGACATTTTGATTGTTAAATCGAACCGCTGAAATAAATTCTGTTCGAGGATCCTTATGTTGAATGGCGAGAGTCGTAAGGATATCATCAATGGTCGTGGCACGCCAAAGACCTTTCACATAATAGTTTTCTAAACTATAAATAATTCTATTTTTTACACCAGTTGCAGGAGAGGTTGAGAAGATCGTATAAACATAAGTGGAATTTGACGTAATGGTATTGACCGTAGCCATCAATTTAATATTTTCAAATCCTAATTTTGCTACTGTTGGTTGTAATTCATTGATACGATGAAATTTCGAAGGTAGATCGCCAGTAGGTCTAGTAAAGTCAGTAAACTCAGATGGTAGAAAAGTGTAGAAAACCCCGGTATTAGTATGAACGATAAGGTAACGTTGTAATAGTAAGACATTTAAATATTCTTGAGTATTACATGTTACTTTTGAAATTCCTTGACAAGTTGTAAAAATATCTGGATCAACCGTTTTATTAGTTTTTCTTAGATTTAAAATTTTATAAGATTCCATAAAATCATTAGTGAGCGCCAATACTGAACGAGGACCACTGAGATTATCATCATTGGAATTTACATTAGTTAATTTTAAATTTAATATTTTTAAATTTGGATTAGAGGCACTATGAAAATCATCAATACTACTAATTCTAAAAATCTTATTATCCATCTTAATATTTCCTGTAGCGGTTGAATTATCATATTTCTATTATATATATATGTGTTATATTATAAAATGAATTATATATATATATATATTTTTTTTAAAATTTTTTTATATATTAATATTTCAATAATAATAAAATAATAAAATAATAATAATAATAATAATAATAATAATAATAATAATAATAATAATAATAAAGAAAATAAAAATAAAAATTAATATAAAGAAGAGATTTTATATAATTTTTTTTATTTATATCACCATATATAAATTAGTATTTATTAAAAAAAAAAAAAAAAAGAAAAAAAAAGAAAAATAAAAGATAATAATGATGATAATGATAATGATAATATACAATTTTATCGGTGATATCCAATCCTAAATCTAATTCATAAGCCGTAGGAATATGTAAAATACGTTTTTCATCTCTAATACCACAACCAAGAATATTTGATCCTAAGGATTTAATTTCAATTTGAAGAGGATTAACGCTATATAAATAGGATTTATTCAATTTAATTATCCATTCAAAATTTTCATTCTTTATTAAAAAAAAAAATAAAAATAAAAATAAAAATAAAAATAAAAAAAAAAAAAAAAAAAAGGAAATTTTTTTGATAATTGTATTATTTGAATTGAAAATTTTGAAAAAGATAATATATATAAGAAGATTAAGAAAAAAAAAATTAATATATATATATATATGATATAAAAATAATTTATATATATTATATATAAATCAATAAAATAAAAAAAAAATTAAATATGAATATATAGTTATACCAATTTATTTTCTGATTCAATAACATAGGCATGAGTACTATTCGAAATTTGAACGGTAGGATGTTCTCCAATTAATGAAAACGATTGAGTGGCTTCTTTGGTCATTTGAATGTTATTTGGAAAATGAGAATTAATTACTTTAATATGAAGTATAGGTGAAATACCATTGAAATATCTTTTGTGGAAATCTTCTTTACTGTATGGATTCCAATCAATGTCCATTGAATAGCGATAACAATCTTTTTTTTTTTTTTTTTTTTTTTTATTTTTTTTTTATATTTTTTAGAATTAATATTATTTATTATTATTATTTTATTATTTATCATCATTATTATTTATTAGTATTGTCATTAAAATTATAATTATCATTGTTTTGCATTTCCATTGTTACCATAAATTAGAGTAATATTATGCATAAATATATATATTATATAAAGTTAATTTTAAATAATATGAATATACAAATTAAAAATAGAAAAAGTGATTAATAATCTCATTAATCTTATTTATAATTAATGTCTTTATTTTATTTTATTTTATTTTATTTTATTTTTTTTTTTAATTTTTAATTTTTTTTTTATTAATTATGTTTGTTATTAAAAGTAAAAATAAAAAGTAGGAATAATATATTAATATATTTATTATTATTATTATTATTATTATTTTTTTTTTTTTTCTACAAAAGTACTTTACATATTGAAGGTTCTACTGTTATTCTTATTTTTTTAGTGGAAGCAGGTAATAAACCATCCGATTCAATTTTATTATCCTCATTCAAATAAAATCTAGTTTTAGTAATATAGAGAGCAATTGTTTTTTCTCCTGGTTCACTATATATAGTTGAAAATCGAATATCATCATTCAATAAATCTTGACTATTTCCTATCCATAAATTTTCTAAATCCTCTTCTTTAATATTATCCTCGTCAAATATAACACAAATACTATAGATATTACCATCATTTGGTATATAAGAATGTTCTAATGATATAGAAATCGCTTTTTTTTTTTTTTTTTTTTTTTTGATTATAATAATTTTTTATAGGTATATATTTATAATAATGTTTATAATAATGATAGATTTAATGAATGTTAAGTAAATATATATATTAATATATAATAGTAGCAATTATATAAATTAGAGGAATAGAACATTAATATGTATATAAAAGGTGTATTAAAAAAAAATTATGAATAAAAATTTTCGATTGTATTTATTAGAAAATTTTCTTTTCTATTTTTTCTTTCACTTCTTTTTTTTTTTTTAATTTTTTTCTTTTTTATTTCGAATTTATTTCGAATTTATTTCGAATTTATACATACAGTCATGTACCGTAATATGATCACTACTTGTGGTAACTTGAAATCGTAATAGAGGAACATCTTGTCCATACACAACATTATCCTTATATTGAAAAAAAATATTGTTTAGTAGGAATATGAAAAATAGTGACAGATAGTTTGATTTTATATTCATTTTTTTTTTTTTTTTTTTTTCTCTATGTATTTTATATAAATATTAGAAAATAAAAATAAAGATTCAATATAACAAGAAGTGAAAAATAGATATCTTAATGTTTATCCTTTATGAAAGAAAAAGAGATAATAATATAAAAAAATATATATATATACTATTTCGTATGTATAATAATTTTTGAATATCAATATATATATATATATTATATATATATATAATTTTTTTTTTTTTTTTTTTTTTTTTTTTATTATTAAATAATAATTATAATAATTATTGATAATTAGTTTAATATTATTTTATATATATATATATTTTATATTTTATGATCATTTTAATATGTATTATGTATTATCTTATTTTTTTTATTATTATTATTTCTTTTTTTTTTTTTTTTTTTTTTTTTTTAAATAAATATTATTATAATATTTAATTTTTACTGCGAATAAAATTGTTTGTTGTTATTTTTTTTGTTTTTAATTTTTTATTATTATAATTATTATTTATTTATTTTTTTTTTTTTATTTTTTAAAAATTTTGTTGATTTTAAAGTTTAAATTCACCATAGTAAAAATTATTTAATAATATTAATATAATAATATAATAACAATTATTATAAAAAAGAAAAAATCAATTTTTATTATAAATTTAAATTTGTAAAACCATAATTTATAATTAAATATAAGAATTTTATTTTATTTTATTTTTTTTTTTTTTTATTTGAAATTAAATGTTTAAATACATTAATACATTTATGTTCTATATTATTGTTATATACTATTATTATTATTATTTTTTTTAATAATAATATTGACTTTACTATAATGAACAGTATTTTTTTTGATATTAATGTAGAAGAAAATGTAATAATTAAATAATTTTTACATTTAATATATATATTTTATGATTAGAGAAAGCAATACAACAATATGAAAGAAACATAAAGTAGACACATGCTCCATATTATCCAAAATATAAATTAATGATAATAATAATTATAATTATAATAATAATAATAATTATAATAATAATTATAATAATAGTAATAATAATAATAATAATAATTATAATAATAATAATAAAATAATAATAATATAATAATAATATAATAATAAAACAAAAATAATAATACAATAATAATAAAATACTAATAGGGTTAGGGTTATAATTCGAATACTAACCCCTAGTATTCGAATTATAATAATAGTTAATAATAATAATAATAAAATAATAGTAGTAATTATAATAATAATAATGATAGTATTAGTAATATTAGTAATAATAATAATAATAATAATAATAATAATAATAATAATAATAAAATAATTGTCAATATTTATAAATATTCGATAAAATAAATTGTATAATATTTCATATTAATATAATAAAATATATACAATATTTGTATATATAATATAAATATATATGCATAAATCAATGTAATATTATATGACATCATTAGTATATGTAAATAAATTATAAAATTATTCATATTCATTATAAATATAATTATAAAAAACGTAATTATAAATAGGGAAAATCTAAAGTCAATAAATACCAGTATATTAAATAAGCATGTAATGGAAAGTTATGGAAACCCAAATGAACTAAAGAAAAAGAAAAAAATAAACCATCAAAGAAAATGACTGGTTATATTAGCTATTAAAGAGAATATATAACGATAATGTGAATTTTGAAGAAAATCCTTCTCTATTAAAAGAAAAGAAAAATGTTAAACGTACAGTAGGATTAATAAATCATACTATAGAATTGGCTAAACCTATAAAAAGAAAAAAAAAAAAAAAAGAAAGAAATCCATAACATAAATTCAAATAATAATATTTATTCTTTTTGGATAATTTTAATAAATCATAATGGTTATTTGACTAATATTATGAATTTATTAAAAAAAAAATTTTTAAAGAAGAAAAAAAAAAAAAAATAACATTAATGCAAACCAAAACTACATGCATATTTGACGGTTATAGAAAATTTACTTTTATGATAAACAATCATAAAAATTAACTTTAAGCGCATCCTTTATTCCAAAGATATGGTAAAGAACACATTGTTAGTGTCCATGAATTGATAAAACTGGGAAGAACATTATTAGTAGTAACGAATTAATAAAAAAAAAAAAAAAATAAAAAAAAACTGGTGATTATAGTAATTCCGGGAACCAACTAATAATGATATGGTTTAGTTGACTCTGAAGGAATCTATCTAGGAGGGGACGTTTGTTGGAACTATTTCATTCAAATGAATACAATGAAATTATTATCTCAACTTCTAATTATGTTAATGAAATGGAATGTTCTACAAATAAAAATATCTTTTTTACAGCGAAGAAAATGGATAAAGAAAGTAAAAGAATAATACGGCATCCACATTTTAGACCATGACTTCTTAATAATAATCCAAACAACAATTATTGTCTCAGTTTATCCTTAACAAAAAAATAATAAAAAGACCTTTAAGAAAATAATTTCCACATTCCTTTATTCTAAGAACTTCTTTGTAGAAAGATTCATCATAAAATTTAGAAATATTAATTTTTTTTTAAAAAATATTTGTTGCTTCTATTATTAAATTCAGTCATCCTACCCCATTCTCTCTCTTTCACTGCTTAAAGTTAATTTTCGTTCTTACTATTATAATTCCATCGGTTTACTCAACAAAATTCGATATTAAAGCAATCGCATCTCAATACCGCCTTGGACAAGAAAATCTACACTACTATTCTTCTAGGAGATACTTACTTTAGTAAGGGGTAATTGGAGGTTGAATTAAGCCTTATATGGATTAAAACCATCTGTCAGGCAATGGAACAAAGATCATAACAATATTCCTTCAGGACAATGGCTACGAAGAAACTTATTTCCTAAAAATGTATATTCATGAAAAACAGAAAAAAAAAAAAAAAAAAAAAAAAAAAAAAGGAAAAGTTACTTGTATAATTGGATTAAGCGTTGACGATGCGGTATGGTCATCACAAGGAACAACAACGAAATCAAAAAAATATCACTTTAATCATTAAAGGAAAATTGTAGAAATTTCAAAGTTTGAACCAATAGACTTTATTCTTGGAATTAAAGCGGGAAAACGTTAACAATACATATGTAAATCTCATAAGAAAGCTTGATCAACAATATATTACAGAGATTTCAATATCAAACACACCAGGAAAACATACACTCCGTGTATGAACGATATTATTAAAAGTGAGAATACAAAACCGTTTGATAAGACCATATACAAAAGTTCAATAGGTATGCCGATCTATTTATCAAAGTGCCTTAGACCAGTCATATTATTTGCAGTACATAAAGCCACAAGAAATTCCAAAAATCCAACTGTTTCAGATTGGATTAAGATAACACACATTTTGAAATATATTAATACAACTAAAAATTAAAAAATACATTATAACAGAAAAGGAAAAATAATTGCTTATACTGAGTCTAATTGCTCTGGAAATATGAAGTATAGAAAATCCACATCAGGCAACAGCATTTTAATGGGTAACAGTCCAATATATTGGGCTTCCAAGAAACAAAAACAACTACTGCCACCTCCATCACTGAAGCTGAATATATTAGCACTTCTGAATGCACTAAGAAGGTCTTTTGGATCGGAAACATTTTACAGGAATTATTTAATTTCCATAATCCAATTAAAATTAACACTGACCCAAAAGAATTTTAAACCCATAACTAGCAAAACCCATATTGAGAAAGACGAAATTAATACAAAATTAAAAATAGATCGATATTAAATTTTTCTTCAATAAAGACAATATCAATAAAGGTAAAATAGCCTTAGATTATATTGAATCAAAAAGAAATGCTAGCTGATATTCTAACAAAGAATAAAAATAGTAAAGATGCAGATAACTTTGCAAACAAATAATAATAATAATAAAATAATAATAATAATATAAATATAAATCATAAATGATTATGTAAAATTTAAAATGTGAAATTATCATTATTTATGTTAATACATATTTTTATGTAAATCATCATAATAATCATTTACATAAACAATTCATAAATTCACTTGAAATAATTTCATAATGAAAATTTCCGAATGTAGTCTCTAAATAATCTAAATAATTTCAAAATAAATCATTAATAATAATTATAATAATAATACTAATAATTATAATAATACAATAATAATACTAATAATTATAATAAATACGATAATACTAATACTAATACTAATACTACTACTACTAATAATAATACTAATAATAATAATAAATTAATATAATAAATTTGAAAAAAAGTTAAATGATGATTTTTTATATAAATTTATTAGAGTGAAATTGTAAAAAAAATTTTTTTATGTACAAGGAATAATATACATTTTTTTTTATAGATACATAGAATTAATCTATGAGAAAAATAAACAATTGTTACACTTTAAATATTAAGAAAATTACAATTAATATTTAATTAATACATATTTAATGTATTTTTATTTTTATTAATGCTATATATAATATAGTTTTGCCTTTATGTATTATCATAAAATATCTCTTAAACTTTTTATAAATATTAGTAAAAATAAATAAGTACGTTAATATAAATTATATTTATGATCAATGATATTATAATTATTTGCTATTTCGTACTATTAATACATACATGTTATTATTTTTATTTATTTTTTAAGAAAAAATACATTAATGTAATTAATATTTATTTTATAAAAAAAATTGTTTACTATTATTATTAATACATATGTATAAATAATTTATTTTTTTATTATAATATGATTATTTTTTTTGAATGTGGTTCATTTCGCCAATTTTTAAAATACAAATTTTCAATACGCCATTTATTTTTAATGGCTTGTAAAATTTTTTGTTAACGCCATAAAAAATTATAATACAATTAATTTTAAAATAAATAAATGTATAAATTAATAAATAAATAGATAAATAAATAAAATAATATTATGTAGTATAATATAGCTATAGCCACAAATTTATATATATCACGTGAAAAAATTGGCGTAATGCAACTTCCCCTATATTTACACTTGTAATATCATGTGGATACTGTTATGATATAAAAAAAATGGGGAAGTTGCATTACGCCAATTTTTTTCACGTGATATATATAAATTTGTGGCTATAGCTATATTATACTACATAATATTATTTTATTGTATTATTTTGTTATTTCAATTTTTAAATTAATTATTAAGTGAATAATTAAATAAATCATATAATGGTTAGATTTTTTGATTTTAATTCTTTTTTTTAATAATAATTCTTTTATTTAAATGTTATTAAAAATATAAATATTATTAATTATTTTACTTAAATGTTATTAATAAAAAAAACACATAAAAATATAAATGTTATTAATAATAATTCTTCTTTTATTTAAATGCTATTAAAAATATAAATGTTATTAATAATAATTCTTCTTTTATTTAAATGCTATTAAAAATATAAATGTTATTAATAATAATTCTTTTATTTAAATGTTATTAAAAATATAAATATTATTAATTATTTTACTTAAATGTTATTAATAAAAAAAAACACATAAAAATATAAATGTTATTAATAATAATTCTTTTACTTAAATGTTATTAAAAATATAAAACTAATAATTATAATTTTTTTATTTAAATTTTATTAATAAAAAATTAAATAAAATTACAAATGTTATTAAAAATATAAATTTTATTAATAATAATTCTTTTCTTTTAAAAATTATTAAGCGAAATAATAATTATAATGATAAAACTATAAATTATACATTGTATTTGAATATTTATTAAAACTGTATAAATTTAATATGCTTTATAAATTAAATTATTGAATGACAGAATTCTGATTATTTCATTTGGTCATTCCTTATTTCTTAATTATTTATTATAAAGTAATATTTATATTATATTATTTAAATTAGTTAAACAATCAAACCACAAATTAATAATTTTATTTCTATCACATTTAGCATCAATTAACTTGGCTTCAATACTTTTGAAGCGTTCAATTAAGACACTGATTTCATTAGCTTTATTTATTGCTCTTTTTTTTATTTTCCAAATTCCTCTTATTTTTCTTTGATAATCATAATATGATAAATGTTCAAGTTCATTTAATTTATCTATTAATTCATAAAAAGATGGTTTTGTTGGAAATAAATTATTTAAATAATTATTGAGTGATTCTGAGGCATTGTTTGTTATATGTTCTATATTATTATAATAATTCCAAATTTTCATATCATAATCAATTAAATATGTTTTATAAAAATATTCTAAAAATTTTAAAAATTGACAATAATTATTTTTAATGGATTTAATTTTAATTATAACATAAATATCAAATATATATTCAGGATTTATAAATGGTAAATTTGAAATAGCTTTATAATAAATAAATATATTATTATTATTTTTTACTTCATTATAGCATAATTTATTTTTTTTAATTTCTAGTGTTTTTTTATAATGCCAAATGCAATATTTAATATTTGTATTAGGAAATATTGTTTTTGCTGCTTTAGATATGGCCCTTTCAAAATCACAATGCAAATTTTTTGGTTCAATTCTAATATTATTGTTACATGTATTAGCATTTTTTTTCAATTTTTCAAATAACATTTTATATGTTTCTTGTTCTTTATTTTTTAATATTGCAAAAGAAGTAGTGTAAAAACTATCTAATTCTTTAGCATAAGTTCTTGTAATAAATACTTGATAACTAAATTTAGGGGCAATAAAAAATGTACCATCAACAAATATATCATCATTATATTCCCTAAATAATTTTGCTTGAAAAGGGGATTGAAAAATTATTAAATTAGAATTTTTGAATATCATAAAATTTTCACCTCGCTTTGTTTTATAATATTCAGATTCACTTGGAATTTCAGCAAATGTTGTTACATTGGATGGTAGTTTTTTATTTAAATTTCTTGATATTTGGGATTTAATTGAATTATATTTTGGACATATAAGTCCCATTTCTTTAGAAATTTTATTATATAGGGGTTTTATTTTTATACCAAAAGGAATTGAACTTTTTTCAATTCCATCTTTAATTTTATGTTTCATTATAGATAGGGATACATCGTATTCATTTTCAGGATGATTATGTGAACTATTATACTTTAAAATTTCTTTCTTATCGTTTAAAATAATAAAAGATTTACATTTATTTATTTTTTTATATTCTGTACATTTATACACTTTGGAATTATCTTTTCTTTTATATGAAAAATTAAATTTATATTTTTTATTAATAATAATTTGTTCTTTTCCTTTGTTGGATTCACTTATATCAATAATTAAATTTTCTTCCATTTCTATATTTTTATAAATATTTTTTAATTATATAATTATAATTATTATATTAATTGTCCAATATTATTCGTAATTTTAATTTTGAAAAATTAGTTTTTCAATTATTTGTAAAATAAATAAATAAATAAATAAAGAATGTAATAATATAAGTACAAGTATATAAAATAAAATAAATATTAAATGTAATATTATAAAAGTACAAGTATATATAATAAAATAAATATTTATTATTTTTTTTTATTAAAGAATATTAAAGACAATTTATTTTTAAAAATAAAATGTTTTATTTAATTATATATGTTAGAAAGCAAAAAATCATTTATATTTAATGAGATTATTAACTACCAATAATATTAAACTACATCATTAATTGAATATAATAAAAATGTAAAAAATTTTCATTTCGAAAACATTGATCTTTAATATTCTTTAATAAAAATTAATAATAGATATTTATTTTATTTTATTTTATTTTATTTTATTTTATTCAATCTGTACTTTACTTTTAATATTCTACTATTTATTTTATTTTATTTTATTTTATTTTATTTTATTCAATCTGTACTTTATTTTTAATATTCTACTATTTATTTTATTTTATTTTATTTTATTTTATTTTATTTTATTTTATTTTATTTTATTTTTATTAATACTTTATTCTTTTATATTACTTCATTATTTATTTTATTTTATTTTATTTTATTCAATCTGTAATTTATATTCACATTCTACTATTTATTTTATTTTATTTTATTAAATACGTACTTTATATTCATATTCTACTATTTATTTTATTTTATTTTATTAAATATGTACTTTATATTCATATTCTACTATTTATTTTATTTTATTTTATATTATTTTATTTTATTCAATCTGTACTTTATATTCATATTCTACTATTTATTTTATTTTATTTTATATATTTTTATTATTATATTCTTTATTTATTTATCTATTTATTTATTAATTTATACATTTATTTATTTTAAAATTAATTGTATTATAATTTTTTATGGCGTTAACAAAAAATTTTACAAGCCATTAAAAATAAATGGCGTATTGAAAATTTGTATTTTAAAAATTGGCGAAATGAACCACATTCGTAAATATATTATCATAAAACATAAATTAATGAACTTTCTTTGAATATGTGTAAAGATAAATAAATAAATAAAAAAAAAAAAAAATAATAAACAAATTTTTAATTAATATATTATTAATTTATTTTAATAATATTTAAATCAAATATATTTTAATAGTTTAATTTTATATTTTTTAAATAAATTAGTTAAATTAATTAGTGTTATTATTTCTTTTTGGACTCTATCTTTTATTATTATTATTATTATTATTATTATTATTATTTTTAAATTTTGTCATATAAAGGTTAATCATCTATTCATTTTCCAAACAATCCCTATTTTTATTAAGTTCTTAGTAAATCTATATAAATATTATTTATATATTTAACTACAATATTTTCAATCCTTAATTCATTTGTTTTTATAATAAATTTCATATTTTTTTTAGAAAATTAATAAATTTATAAAAAATATATATATAGAAATATATTTTTTTTTTTTTTTTTCATTTATTTCATTTAAATAAAATATAATAAATATTTAATAATGCTTTTTCAATTATTTTTAAATAAATTTATTATATATATTCATATATTATTATTATATTTATATTCATAAAAAACAATTCAATTATTAAATTCTATAATGATTATGTATTGATATTAATATAAGATTTTTTATATTATATCTTTTTAATATTCATGTTATTTAAAGTTTTTAAATAATAAAGTTATATATAAAATGTTATATTAATATTAAATATCGTTAATAAAAAAAAATTTTTTTATAAACATCTTTAGATTAACCACATTTTTTTTTGTTTGGTTAATATAATTACATAAGTAATAATAATATTATTAAACGGCCTTAAATGATATATAATTATTTTCTTAAAATATTAATTTATATTTAATAATATTTTGAATAACAAAAAAAATTTTTTTTTTTTTTTTTTTTTTTTTTTTTTACTAATACTTTAAGCTTATCAATACTAAATATATATAATGGATGTTGTTCAATGTTAAATAAATATTTAAATATATATATATATATATATATTTTTTTTTTGTTGAAAATTATCATTAAATATAGAAAGTAAAATATTATGGAGTTTTGAATTAACTTTATATTTACATTTGGAATAAATATATATTGTATTTTTAAAATATAAAAAGGATTCTGTTTAATCTTTTTTTTTTTTTTTTTATCTTTATCTCAATTTTGCAATATAATATGACTATTAAGAGTTAAATTAATTAATAATAATGATAATGATAATAACAATATTTAATTTTAATGAATCTTTTAAATTTACAAAATTTCTCACTCTTTTTTTTTTTTTATATATATTTTTTTATTTTATTTTATTTTGTAAAATATAAATATAAATATTTAAATAGATTTTCATTTTAAAATTTAATTTAATTCAAAATATTAATTTTAAATAAATAATAAAAAAAAAATTTTTTTTTATTAAAAATTAAATAATTATTTGTTAATGTTTTTTTTTTTTTTTTAATTTATTTATTTAAAATTTAAAAAAAAATTATCATTCATTCATTCATCTTTTCAGTTTTCTTTTTTATTATTTATTTAAATTTGTTTTAATTATTTATAATAATAATAATAATAATAATAATAATAATAATAAATAATAATAATAATAATAAATAATAATAAATTTTTTTTATTATTGTAAGATTTAAACTTTTTAATTAAATCTTTCGGAAAAAATTTTAAAATAAAACAAAATAAAAAAAAAAAAAGGGATCATCCATTTTAAATAATATATTATATATTGATAGGAAAAAATTTTTTTTTTCTGTTTTTTTCTATTTTTTAATAATGTATACATTAGTGGCTTTAATTAACGTAATTTACTCTATACAAAATAACTAATTAATAAATTCAATAAATTTTACATATTATAAAAGCTTAATTTTTTATTTTATTTTATTTTATTTTATTAATAATTAATTATATATAATAAATTTATATTAAAATAAATTTAATTTATATATTTTTATATTAAAATGAATATAATCTATATATTTTTATATTAAAATAAATATAATCTATATATTTTATTTTAATACTAAATGTAGAAATGAATTTCTCTATTATTTATAATAATCATAGAAATAATTTGATAAAAACTGTGATAATATTTATAAATATTATAATTATAATCTATATTTATAATATCTCTATATATAATTTTTTATTTGTTTTAATTTTTTTTTGTTATTAATAATTATATATATAATAGTGATTGTAAAAGTTAAAAATTGAAAAAATAAAAAAAAAAATTTTTTTATCTCCATTTTTATTTATTTGGAAGATACTTTAAATTTTTAAGCTTATTAGAATTATAATATAATTATGGAATTGTTCAAAGAACTATTTCTATTTATTTTAAACTTATAAAGAATAAGAATATTATATTATATATGGAATAGTTCTGAATAATTAACAGAAAATGACACTATACAAAAAAAAAAAAAAGGAATAATATAAAATTGGTTAAAATCAAATCAAACGCTTTTATATATAATTAATAAATATTAAATATTAAATATTATTTAGTAATATATATATATATATTTATTTTTTAATTGATTTGAAATAAAAATATAAAATTTTAATATTATATGATATAACGGAAATAACTATACTAACATATCAGACATATTATATATAATATATATTAGATAAAGATTGTAATAAAAAAAATTTTTTTTAAATAAAAATATTCATTTATATATTAAGAATATTTATTAATTTATATTATGTAGAATTATTAATGAATAATTACATTGTTTATACTATGAAATGGTTATGTATAAAAAAGAAAAAAAAAACAAAACTTCTTTTGAATATAGAATAGTACATATTAAATTATATATGGTTCTTAATAGCTAAAAAAAAAAAAAAAAGGAAGATGAATAGAAAGAACAAAAATAATTATTAAAGCTAATAAATTAAACGAGAAAATTATTAAAGCTTATAAATCAATAAATAAATTTATTATTATTTTATTGCCATAAAATAATTTTTTTTTTTTTTTGAATTTTTTTTGTTATTTATTCCTCATTCTATTAAGAAGGTATTTGTATCATCAATCAAAGAAAAAGCGGTATATAAATATATAAAACTATAAAAATATTTCAATATAAATATAAATATTTCAATATAAATATAAATATAAATGTATAAACATTTGAATATAAATTTATATATATAAAGAATGATAATTTTAATCCTAATATATTATAAATTTATTATATTTATTAAATTTAAATATTAACTTTAAAAAAATTTTTTTTTAAAATAAATATAAATAGAGTTTTTAATATAATATCTTTTTTTATTTTCTATTTTATTTTATTATAATAATTTATATTTTATTTTATATTTATTATTTTTAATATAAAAAAAAATTTTTTTTTTTCAGTAATCATCAATATATGTTATTTTATTTTTTATTTTTATACTTTTAATATATGTACACTTTATAGTGAATTTATTGATAATTTAAATAAATAACTTATTAATTATTTTTTATTTTTATCTTTATTTTTATTTTTTTTAAAAAAAAGAAGGAAAAATATAAATAAATAAAAAATAAATTCCTTTTTTTTTTTATTCTTATTTTATTTTTTAATTTTATTTTTTTTTAAATTATTTTTATATTTCTTTTCTTTCTTTTCTTTATTTATTAAATTTTTTATATTGTTCTGAGGTACTACTGGAGAAATACAAAAAAAAAAGGTTCGCCAAATAGTTATATAAATATATGAAAAGTAAATTAAAACAAGAATTATCAAACATATACTGGTTTATTTTGGATATATGAGAGAAAGCAGTTCAACTCAATAAAGTATAATAATAAGTAAAAATAAAACAATTAACAATCACTATTAAAAGAAAGGTTAGAATTTACAGTTTATAGGAAATTTTGAAATTACAATAATAGAAATAATAATTGAAATAATAATAAAAAAAAAGGTTAATAATATTATTCCTATATTACAAGAAGAAAATTTCAAAACCATATCGAATATTACGAACAATACAGATAAGAAAAAAAAAAAAAAATTTAAAAACAGATAATTACAAGAACAAGTATATATATATTTATTAACGAGCAGAAAATTTATTATTGAAATAAAAGTAATTTATTTAAGGGCAAAAAAAAAAAAAAAAAATAAAAAAAAAAACTATTAAAATAACATTTTTAATAAATATTATTAGAAGAAAATTTGAATAAGTGGTATCAAAATATCTCAAATATAATTCGTACTATATAAATAAAGGGAAATTATATAAAAATAATTATAATTTTATTATTTTTTTATACTTATTTAAGAAAACTTTGTATATATAAAAATCTTAACCGAATAAATTAAATTAAGTTAAATTGAACTCTATATTTTTATTTAAGGGAAAAAAAATAAAAAAAAAAAAAAAAAAGAGAGAGAGAGAGAGAGAAATGATTTATTGTAAATTTAATGTTATATTTTTAATAATATTATTTTGTTCCATTATAAAAGTTCGTTCTGAAGAAGAGGATGATGATAAAGATAAAACTACTATCTATGTTACAGTGACAGCTAATTCTACAACAGAAGAAGCGACGCCTACGAAAGATGAAACTATTCCAACTTCCACGGTTGAAATCGAAAAACTACCTGAATATATAAAATTTGAAGATGCACTAAAACAAACCGAAGATCAATGTATGAAACATGTTTATGTTGTTTCTCTTAATCTTTTCCATGCTAATCAAATTGGTAATGTTGACTGTGGCAATGGTCATTTCAGTTCTTTAGAAAGTTTGAGAAAAGCAAAACCCTGTAAAAATAATCCAAAACTTCAATATGCTATTGAATATATGGATGCTAATATTCGTCTTATGTGCCATACCTATTCTACTGGTACTTATACTTATGAAGGTAAACAAGAGAAGAAACTTTGCCCAATAATTCAACTTATGAAAACAAATTATACAAAATATGAAGAAAATCTATTTGATGGATGTAAGAAAAACGATACCTGTATTGAAGATATTCTTAAGGATTATAAGAGTATAGAAAGAATTCGCACTAAACTTAAGGAAATTGATAATGATGATGAAAAAGTTTCCTATAAAATTAATGGAGGTAATGAAACCGTTTTCTTTAAGATGAATATTACCGATTCCATTTTTAAACAACTTGAATCCAAATGTCCAACCTATATAAATATTACAAGTAGTGCTTTATCGGTGACTATTTCATTTAGTACTCTTATTGCTTTTTCTATATTTATGATTTTTATTGGTAGAATGTAAAAAAATTTGAAGACCAAGATTAATAAATAAAATAATAACAATAATTAAAATAAAAGATAAAAATATTAATAATAGGGAAAACTATTTTATTATTTATATATATATATTATTACTCTTCACTCATTTCTTAATTATTATCAATTAATTTTTATAATATATATATATAAATATAATTATAAAAATGAATAAATAAATAAACAATTATAATGAAATATATGAAGTAAATTGAAAAAAAAAAAAAAAAAAAAGAAATAGAATTATAATATTGAAGTAAAAATAAAAACAACAATTTTAGGGAAAAAATAATAGAAATTATTTAAATATAATTGTGATAGCCTATGTATATGAAATAATAATAATAATAATAATTATAATAATTAATGGTATCATAAAAATATATATATATACATTAAATTATTTAATATTAAATATAAAATAATCCACCTTGGAATAACGCCATTAACCATAAAAACGTTAATATTTTTATAATAGTATAATTATATTTAATTTTAGTAACAATTAAAAATCAAAATAATATTATAATCGAGGGGAAAAAAAAAGTATATATATATATATATTATTATTATTATTATTATTATTATTATATTTTTTTTTTTATTTTTAAAATTTTTTTTTTTTTTTTGTAAATTTCAGTAGAATTTAATTAAAAGCAGTTTGATAAAATAAAAAAAAAAAAAAAAAATTTTTTTTTTCTTTTTTATTAAAGAATAAATCGCTTCATTTATCATTGATTATTTGCTCAATAAAAAAAAAATGAAGCATATATATATATGTATTAGTAATAATTAATCAGTTTTTACATTAATATAAGAATAAATAGTAAAAAAAAAAAAAAGGATTAGATGATATATAGGAATATAAGTAATTTTTTTTTTCTCAAGTAATTAATAATAGTAATGAGTATAATAAAGAAAAAAGAAAAATATGATGAATTTTTTTTTTTTTTTATATTATTTCTCATTATTATTATTATTATTTATTTATTTATTTATTTATTTTTAATATTTATTTTATTTTGTTTATTTATTTATTATTTATTATTATTATTTTTTTTTATATTTTTACAAAATTATAGTTAAAACAAAACAAAAACTACATATAGAAATTATCAATAATAAAAATAAAAAATATATTGATAAATTATATATATTCAAAAAAAAAAAAAAAATATATATATATATATATATATATATATATATATGTATATTATTATTTTATTTTGCTTTTATTTTATTTTTTTTTATTATAAAATTAATAATTGGTTATATTTATTTATTTCATTTTTTTATTTTCATATCATTGCCATATAAGAAGGAAAATTATATATTATTTAATTATTTAATTATTTAATTATTTATTATTATTTAAATTGAATAATTAAAAATTTATTATATATTATAAATTCATTCATTTAGTTATTGAATAAGAAACTATTTTATTTTTTAAAATATATATTTAAATATATTATATAATCTATTTTTATTTATTTCTAAATCTTATTATAATTTATTTATTTATGTTGTATTAAAAAAAAAATGAAAAAATATGGCGTTAAATTACATTAATATAAAAGCCACATTATGAAATACAACACCACATCCCTTTATTTATATAAATAAACGAATAAAAAATAAATAGAAAATTGAAAATAGAAAATAAAAAATTTAAAAAAGATATTTTATAAAAAATAGAAACAATACTTATTTAATAATCAATATAATAAATATTCAGTATGTTGTATCCTAGAATTTTACTATTTTTATTGTTCTAGTAATGGTATTTAAATAATTAAAATTAACTATAAACCTATATTTAATAATAATAATAATATAATATACTTAATTATATTAAAACATTCATAAAATTAATGAATTTTTTTTTTTTTTTTTTTTTTTATATAAATAATAATACTTTTTGTGAAAATAGTAATAGAATAATTATTTTAATAATATTAAATTATATAGAATTTAAATATTTTTTTTTTTTTTTTGAAAATTACATTATAATCACTAATTTATTTTCTTATTTTTTATTCATTGATTTATATCTATACGTCACTTGATGAAATGAAACTCTTCATGTAATAAGCCACAATGAAAGATAAAACATGATGTAATTAAACTTGGAAAAATAAATCTTGGCGTCATCTATCACATTCCTTTGAAAAATAATTTTCAATTTGCTAAAGAAAAAAAAAAAAATAAAAAAATAAAAAAAATTATATATATAATAATATAAACTAATAATAATATTAATGCAAATATTAATACTAATATTAATACTAATACTAATACTAATAATAATTGATATATATAGTTTAATATAATAATATAGAAATATTAACAAGAAGGGAAGTGGATAGTACATTCATAATATTTTATATATAGAAGGAATATCACGTGAATATATTTGTGATATGCGGAAAATTTATGTGCAATAATTTATAAGCAGTGGGTTTTTTTAAATAATGGTTAGTTAGTAAAATTTATTATAATAAAATTATAATATTCGTACAATTAAAATAATAATTCTAATTCCTAAAAATTTACAAGAGAGTCCTATATTACTAATCTAAATAATTTAATCTATTTATAAGAAATAAGTAATATATTAATTATATATTCTAATATATAGAACTATGTAAATTTTATATGAATTAAAGTATTATAATTATTATAATTAATAATAATACATATTGAAATAAAATAAAATAAAATAAAATAATTATTATCAAAAAGATATAAATTTAATATTTAATAATTATTATTAAATTCATTCGTTTTATATATATATGTTACACAAAATATTTAAAATGATTGATAGTATAAATTTATGCAACAAACGTATCAATAAAGTATCAATAAATATACACATAACGTAATATATATATATTTATATATTATTTTATTTGTATCTTTGTACAATTTAAATCTTTTTTAATGTTTTTGGTGTCTCCATATTTTTAAGTTTATTTTTTTCTTGAATATATTATCTCCAATAAAATTGATGTCTGAAATCTATATGTTTTTTAATTTGGTGTTAATTTCACCCTTTTCCATTATACATATACTTGCTTGGCTATCAGTATGGATCATTATATTTAATTTCTTATTTAATATTTCTTTTAATAATATTTCTTAATTATATTATTTTCTTGACATTTTTCGAAGTGCTTAGATATTCAGTTTTTTGGGTAGAAGTAGCATGAATTCTTTGACTTTTTTTTTTTTTTTTTTATTGTTTCATCCCATTGTCTACCTGATTGCTTAAAGGCCATATAAGGCTTTATTTAGCTTTTCTAATATCTCCCCTCCCAAAGTTTATATCTCCTTTAGGGAGGGTGGTGCAAATATCTTTATTGAGAGGAGCATTAAAATAATCATATTTTAAATATCAAAGTTGGAAGATGTTCCAGTGAAAACAGTGAAAAGCAGAAGAAGAAGAAGAAGAAAAAAAAAAAAAAAAAAAAAGAAATTAAGATGATCAATATTTAAAGTAAGGGAGAATAAGTAAGGATCATCAATAATCAATACCCTCTCCCATTTTTTAACGGAGGGGGGGGGGAAACCTCTGGCTGGCAATAAGACGAGCTTTATATTTTATAAATAAAATTATTAATGCTTTTTTTTTTTTTTTTTTTTTTTTTTTTTTTTTTTTTTTTTTTAAATATTCTTTTCCTTCATTAGATTTAAATATATATATATTTTATTGTGTAATCCTTGAATTGATTTTTTATAAAAAAAAAAAAGTAAAGAATTCTATTATTATTATTATTATTATTATTATTATTATTATTATTATTATTATTATTATTATTATGTATGGAGCTTCATCCTTTATGACTTGAGAGTAAATATCTAGACTTTCTTTTCTTTTCTTTTTTTTTTTTTTTTTTTTTTTTTGAAAATATTTTTAAAAAAATAAAACTTTTTTTTTTTTTTTCTAGTTTAATATATTATTTATTTATGAAAGATTTCATAAGTTCCCTATCCTTTCAATTTAGTAAATTGAACCATTGACACAATGTAACTTTATTGATTTAAATTTGAAGTTCTTAAGTAAAAAGATTTTATCATTTGTTACATGTTCGTTCCCCGCACTTCTATCATAAAAAAGCCACTATGTAATGTAATATCAAGCGTTATTTCTTTATTATGATTAGTATAATCAATAGATTTATTGGTTTATCTCATCAAAATCGTGAATATATCTTTATTATTATTTGGAATAACCTCCAGTAAAATTAAAATTATATGTTTCTTCATTTATATTTTTTATTATTTTTTGTTTTGTTTTTATGATACATTAGTTCTTCTGAATCTTCAAAAAAAAAAAAAAAAAAAAAAAAAAAAAAAGAATCAAAAGGTTTGATCATCATAATTGTTAACAATATCAAAGTAATCTTCACATCTGATGTATTTTAATGTAGTTACTCTTATTCTTACAGTGAATATAGCTAGCTTCTTGAATTTTACTAAATAATTTAATGATTTCTTCTCTTCTCATGTTGATGTTTTTTTTTTTTTTTTTTTTTTTTTTTTTTTTTTTTTTTTTTTTTTTTTTTTTTTTTTTTTTTGCCCTCCTTTGCTGTTATTATTTTTTAATATTATTTTTTCTTTTTTTGAGATTAAAATGATATTTCTTTTGTGGAATGTCCGTTCATATCACATCACATATATAGCAATAACTTTTTGTTATCCTTCTTATATCTATATTTCTAAATTTATTTTTCTTGTTGTTATTAACGTTAGAATTTTTTTTTTTTTTTTTTTTTGTAATCAACTAACTGTAAGAATGGTATTATTGGTACTTTATTTATTTATTTTTTTTTTTGTTGGTAATACTTTAATTTTATAATATCTTCCATTTTGGTGAAGATTTCCTTTACTTTGATCTAACATTCTAATTACATCGTTTTTTTTTTTTTTTATTATATTTTTATTTTATTTATTTTGTTTTTTATAATTGAACCAATATCGCTCTTTAAAAAGCTCTTGCAAATTCTTAATGATTAAAAAATTATTTTTTTTTTCAATAATATTTTCCAATTCATTGTAGGTATTCATCAAATTATTTACTTATTGTCTATTCGATTTACAAAAAAAAAAAAAAAAAAAAAAAAAAAAACACACTGTAGAATTTTTTCTTCTTTTTTTTTTTTTTTTAGTCTTAGAGAATAACTTTATTTCTTTATAATAAATAATAATAAAATTACATGATTTAAATTAAAAAAAAAATAAAATACATAAAATGAAATATTATTTATAATAATAATTATAAAAGTTCATTAGAAGCAATAGTTTCTAACTTTTCCCATTCCTCGATGATAACACCACGTCCATTATTGCGAGTAATAATTTCAGTATTAGTGTTATCAATTGAATTTATATCAGATTTTTCACCGGGAGGTAAAAATCCATGCCTTATCATTTCGATGTTCTTGGTAACGGTAGATTCAACGGAATACCATTTCATCATCAATCTAAAAGATCGGAAAATGAATGGTATTAACGTTTGTTAGAAACTCCGCAATCCCCACAAAATACGGAATAGTCGACGAAGTTGAACCTTGTTTAAAAATATTGTCAACTAATTGTCTTTGTTCCCCATCATTAACTTTAATTTTTGAATATATTGAAGAGCATTCAATATAAAATAATAAATATATTTACAATAATCCTTTTCTGAATCAAAAGAAACATCCAAGGATTTTTATTCAATTATCATAAAAAACTTCAAAAAGAGATCATCTAGAAAAGGTAAAGATTTATTTCTGTAATAACACCCTAAAGAAATTAGAAAAATATTTTTAGAAAAAAAAAAATTTAGAAAAAAAAATTTTAGAAAAAATTTTTGGAACTATTTTGATGAGAAAAATGATGAAATGATTTCTATTATGTACGATTCATTGTTGCTTGTTAAGGGAGGTGGGAAAATACGATAAAAAAAAATGATAATAATAAAATATAATAAATAAATAATAATAAATAATAATAAATAAATAATAATAAATAAATAGTAATAAATAATAACTAATAAATAATAATATTATTATTAATTCACAATGGAGTTCATTATCCATAAATGGATGAAAAAGAAATGAAAGAGTTAGTGGACTTTTTTTTTTTTTTTTTTTGATTGTTTGTTTGTTTTTTTTTTTTTTTTTTTTTTTTTTTTTTTTTTTTTTGATTGTTTGTTTGTTTGTTTTAGAAACTATTAAAACATTTTTTTTTTTTTTTTTTAATTTTAATATTTACTTTGAACAAGGTATAAAAAATAATAATATTAAAATAATTAATTAGTGAATTAACTAGCTGAATAAATGAATGATTAAAAAAAAAATGAATATATCTTTTTAAAAATTAACTTTTTTTTTTTTTTTCTTTTCTTCTTTTGATTTGGTATTTTGATTTATATATATATATATATATATATATATATAGATAGATAGATTTTTCCTTGCTTTTTACTAACCTAGTATATTTAGAAACAAGAAAAAAATCACAGATTAAAAAATTCTTGTTTTTTTAAAAAAAAAAAATAAAATAATATTTAAAATATGAATACTTCCCATTATTAAACTTATATTAAATAAGTGAAGTATTATGTTTCTAAAATTTTAAGTTTTATTTTATATACCATAAATATCATTGAAACTATAAAACATTTGACATAGGCATATACATGGACTCGGTTTAAATTGTTTATAAGTTGAATTATTTTATTTACATATTCTAAATTTAATATGTATTTTTGGCTTAATATAAATATATATATTTATTATTAAAATTTAAAAATCTTAAGAATTGTTTTTTTTATTTATTTATTATTATTGAGAGATGAATGATATCAATATGATATGACTTAAACCAGCTTAATCTGGAAGGGAAAATATATATATATATTAATATACAAAACTAATTAATATATCATTTTATTCTATTTCATTTCATTTTTTTTTGGTTTTACTTTATAAAAAAAAAAAAAAAAAGTTCATATCTATTTCTGCTGTATTAATAATATATTCATTTAATAATTAATAAATAAAATCATAATGGCTGGTCATTTTTGAATTTGAATTTGAATATCTAATTCAAATTCAAAAATGACTAGCCAAACGAATGTTTATATCTACAATAAAGAATTTTATAATGTTTTTTAATAAAATTATAGAATTATAATAATAATAGTTCTATTAAAAAATATGCACTTTTTTTTTTTTTTTTTTTTTTTTTTTTTTTTTTTTTTGATAATTCTAATAAACGATTAGGGTTATTATTATTATTATTATTATTTTTTTTTATAATTCTAATAAACGATTTGAGTTATTATTATTATTATTATTACTATTTTTTGATAATTCTATTAAACGATTATGGTTATTATTATTATTATTATTATTATTATTATTTTTTTTTTTGATAATTCTAATAAACGATTTGGGTTATTATTATTATTATTATTATTTTTTTTTATAATTCTAATAAACGATTTGAGTTATTATTATTATTATTATTACTATTTTTTGATAATTCTATTAAACGATTATGGTTATTATTATTATTATTATTATTATTATTATTTTTTTTTTTTTTGATAATTCTAATAAACGATTTTATTATTATTATTATTATTATTATTTATTTATTTATTTATTTATTATTTTTTTTTTTGATAATTCTAATAAACAATTAGAAATACTATCTTTTTTTATTCATTTCTTTGTAAAATAAATTATTTTAAATATCATTTTAAAACTATAATAATGTCAATGTTTATTCTATAATAGATGATTATATATTTATGAAATTTTATAATAGAATTAAATTATTTTTATTTAATTAACTTTACTTTTATTGAGTAAACTGCCTAAAACAAGTAATTGAAAAAAAAAATAATAAAAATAAAAAAAAAAAGTTGTTATAATATATAAAAAAGGAAAAATATGTATATATATTTAAACTTAAACGACGAGGCTAATGAAGAAACTTCACTTAACTTCTTATAAATTATATATTTATAAAAATAATTTTAAAAATAAATATATATTTATAATAATATTAAATAAAGTATGTATAAATAGTGGTAACAAGATCGTACAGTATAATATTATATAATGTAGTAAAGTATCATTTTTAATTATTATTATAATTAATCAAATTTATAAATACCAACTTTTGATGCCTTAATTAACAATAACAAGTACTAATAGTAATAATAATAAGTATTAACAACAAGCTTTAATAATAACATCAATAAGTTAATTTCAATTTATAAACATAATGAAAATAGTATAAATAAAACTTTGGATTATAAATCGGAAAAAGTTTTATATATTCTATATTCTATATAATAGAAATTATAAATTTATGCAATATTCGATATTAAAAAGTATATTTATTAGAAAGTATTAATATATATAAAAATTCTATTTTTTTAAAGTATATATTTTTTATATTCTACTTAATAAATAATATATTTTGTTTCTATTCTATTTTATTAGTAGTCATAATGTAAAAAATTTAGTAAACAAACATTAATATATATATTTCAATTTTTCCTTAATCAATTTTTTAATTATTTATTATTATTATTATTATTATTATTATTATTATTATTATTATTAATTAAATATAAAAATTAAATTTCTTTCTTTCTTTTTAAAAAATTTAATGTGGATATAAAATTTATTCCACAATTTTTTTTTTTTTTAATAAAAAGAAAGGCTATACAACCCTATATTTGGCTATATTGAAATAGCCATTTTTTTTTATTCAAAAATTTTTTTCTATTCATTTCATGTGTATTATTTATAACTTTCTAAAAAAAGATATATTATATAAATATTTATTTATATCCCTATTTTTTTTTTAATAAAATATAAATTATTTTTTTTTCTTTTCCTTCTTTTTTACTATTATTATTACTATTTTATTATTATTATAAATTCTGTATTTAATATTATCTGTAGTTTATTATTTAGTTCCATATTATTAATTTTTTTTTTTTTGTCATTTGATCTTTCTTTTACTAATTATATATTAATAAATATTAGCTTTTTTTTTTTTTTTTTTTTTTTTTTTTTTTTTTTTTTTTTTTTTTTTGGTAAATTTTATCTTATTTATTGTTAATAATGAATTGCCTTTATTTTATATTTAATTGTTTTTATTAATTATTAATAATCAATAATATTAATAATAAATATTATAAATTTTTATATAAATAAATATATATATTTTACTATATTAAAGACTATAGATTTTTCCAGATTAATAATTAAAAAGTTTAAGCCATTTTAATTTAATAAAAAAATTTTTTATTTATTTATTCATTTATTTATTTATTTATTATGAATTTTTTTTTTATATAATTTTAATATAATATTTATACATTTCAATTGAATAATAATATTAAAAATCTACCTATAACTATTTTAAAAAAATTTAAACTAATTTTGAGAAATGTTTTTATAAGTTAAGATTAATGAAACAATGCTTTAAAAAATATTTTTATTATAAAAATATTTTTTTAAAATAATATTTGTTTTAATGAATAATTTAAAAAATATAAAAGTTAATAATTATTTAAATATATTTTGTTATTATAATAAATATTTTTTTATTCTATCAAAGTATTACTTTTTTCCTATTTTTAACTTTTCAACTTTTTTATTTTATTTTATTTTATTTTATGTAGACCTATAAATCTTTTATTTTATTTTACCAAAATTAAATTATTATTTAATATTAAACTTTATTTATTAATAAAATACTTTAATTCTTTATTTTAAGTTTAAATTTTTTCAATTATTCCTTTTTTGTCAAAAAAAAGATTCTTAATTTAAACTTTAAAATTTTTAAATTAAAACGTTTTTTATTTTTATTCTTGGTAACACGAATTATATTAAAAAGTATAAAAAAAAAATAATATAATTATTTATAATTATTGACTATTTACGATTATTAATTAAATCATTTTAATATTATTAATATTATATAAAAAATATTATATATATAATGTTAGTGATAATTAAGTAATATTCCTTGAATAATATTTAAGATAAAGTATTTAACATAGTTTTATTAATGATAATTTTAACATATATTTGAATTATTTTTATATTAAATTTCAATATAAAAAAAAAGGTATAACAAATAGATATATATATATATTTTTTTTTAAATTTTAAGTTATATAAAATTCTATTCTGAATAGGATTATCAACCATTTTCAATTACCAACAACAACTTATATATAAATATTAAAAAAAAAAAAGAATAAACAAATAAAACTAAAATAAAATAAAATAAAATTTTTTAAAAAACTATTCTATAATAGTTTAAATGTATTACTAATATAACCTACCATGAAATGGAAAGGATATTAAGATCCATCGATCAAAAAATAAATAATTAAATAATAATAATAATAATAATTAAAATTCGTATATTTCATTGTTTCTCCATAATTATGTTAACTAAATAATAAAATGAACCTGTTTATATTAATTTTTAAATTATCATATTAAACTTTTTTTGCTCTTTAGTAATTAAAATAGAGTCGGTAATTAAAAAAAAATTAAAAATTATAATTTTTTTTAATATATGTATTTATATTTTATAATTTTTTTTTTAACTTTTAGTATAATCATGATTAAAATTTATAAATATATATATAAAAAAAAATATATATAAAATAATAAACAATTTAAAAGTGTAGTCTTTTTTTTTTTATCGAAAAATTGTAGTTCTAAATTCAATTCTTTTTATTAAACATTTTATTTAATTTAAAAGTTTTTTATTATTGTTTGTTAAATCTATTTTTTAATCCATATATATAAATATTTTTTTTACTAACTTGCATAATTAATTTTATTATTATTATTATTTATTGTTTGCAATAAATTTTTTACATTTAGTTTCTTTTTATTATTATTATTATTATTATTATTAATATTTTAATAAATAAATAATATTTTAATACTGCTATATATTTAGTTATTACATTTCATTATGTAAAATAAAAAAATCTATATAATTAATATATTTCAAAAAAATAATTTATTTATATTTTATTTTTATGTATTTAAATTAATATATAGATCATTATAATGAAATTATTCATTTTAATAGAGTTTAATATATGTAATATCTTAAAATAAATATTATAATTTATGAATATCATTATTAAATGCTGATTTATAAAGAATATAAATATATATAATGAATATACTATTGATATTTTTAATATATTGATCAATAGTATATTCATTATATATATTTATATTCTTTATAAATCAGCATTTAATAATGATATTCATAAATTATAATATTTATTTTAATTTTATATTGTAATTATTTATATTATTATTTATATTTATATTATTATTTTATTAATTTTATTTATTTATTTATATTAATATTATTATTTATTATTTATATTAATATTATTTATTATTAATATCTTTATTATTACTCATATTATTATGATATTTAACCAATTTGTACCACTTGAAATAATAAAAATTATTTCTTTTTATTTCTTTTTATTTAATTTTTGTAGAATAAATTAACAAATAAATAAATATCTATAATAAATATAATGAATTTGAATTAAATAAAAAATGATCTTTCTATCATCAAAAGATTTTCAACATATATGGTATAAGATAAAAAGCCATTTCAGATAAAAAAAACTTTAATAAATAAATAAATTATTATTTAAAAAAAAGTGGCACATTAAAGCTTGTATTAATATATCCAATGTTACCATCACTTCTGAATAGAGGATTTTTTTATTATATTTTTAATTTTTAATTTTATTTTAATTTTATTTTATTTTTATTAATAAAGAATATTATATTTACTATTATATATGAATATGAATGTACATTATATTGGAGGGAATTGTCATGCTATCTATTTATATTTAGAGTATTTACTATATTGGGTAAGAATAGGTTATATGAGAAAATAACAACATAAAAAAAAAAAAAAAAAAAACAAAAAACAATATAATATAATAAAATAAAGTAAAAATAAAAATAAAATGCACACGACATACCACATACATTCTGTGTTGTTTTTTACATAATGTTGTTATTTATATTTCAGTAACTTTAAATACAACTATTTTAATATAATATATATATATATGAATTTTAAGAATTTTACTAACTTAATTTACATAACATTATTACTCTATGTTTTATTATTTAAAGGTAGGATAAATATTAGAATAACTTTTCAATTTTATATTTTATGTACTATTAAAGATTTTCAATGAATTATTTGGTAAAGATTAAATTTACCATATCTTATAAATATTTTATGTATAAATATTTTTCATTATATATATTTCATATTGTAATTATAATTTTCAATTTTATTTCATTTTATTATTATTATTTTTTTTTAACATTTAAAACTAAAAAATTAAAAAAAATAAACAAAAAGGGTTTTATTGCCTTATTTCATTAAAAATAATACTAATAAATAAATAAAAAGGTTGATGTTGATTTAATAAATAAAATAAATTATTTTTATATTTTTTTCTTTTTTAGTTATCGTTATTAGTAATTATAAATTAAAATAATTTTAGAATTAAAATGAATAAACATTAATATGAGATTTAAACATAAATTTATGCTTTATTTGTATAAATTATAAAGAGATATATATGATTCCTTTCCCTTATTATTTATTTATAAATATATTAAATTGTGTATTTATTTATATTTATATATTTGCATATTTATTTATTTACATATTTATTTATTCATTTTTAATTATTTTAATATATTAATAAAATTGGCATATATTTTTTTTGTCATTTTCATTTCTTATCTTCTATTTTATTATATACCAGCAATTACTTTATTCGAGAGAGAAGAATTAAAAAAAAAAAAAAAAAAGAAAAAAAAAGGTGGCAAAAAGGAATTTATATTATTTCATGATTGGATACTTTTGAACTTTTTTTATTTTATATTTTATTAAATATTTTTTTTTTGTATATTAATAGAACTATTAGTATTAATATTTCTATATATTATTAATAATATTACTAATTTTTTTTTATTTTTTTCTATTTCTTATTCATATAATTTATAATAATATAATATATATTATATTATTATATAAACTAATTAAAAGATAAAAAAAAAGTCTATTGAATAGAGTATAAAAGAGTTCTTATTTTTTTTTTTTTTTTGTAGAATATATTCAAAAATTAAACATATTAAATATTATTATAGAATTATATATATTAGAGTACAGTTGTAAATAAATAAAAATTAAATATTTCCTTATAAACTTATATATTAACAATATATGAACTTTAATTAAATGTACATAGATTAAACCATTAATTAGATTTTATTTTTTTTTTTTCATTAATAAATAAAAAATTTATTAAAAGTTTTTAAAATTAAAATATTTATTTACAATAATAATATATTGTATTTAATTTATAATATATTCATATTTATATATTTATATATATTATAATATATTAGATAATTGTTTAATATAAATATTTAATATATTAGAATATATTACAAGTATATATTAAGTAAACCTTGAACTTTAATTCATTGAATATAAGCATTATAATTGAATATATATTATGTATATAATAAAATATATGATGGAATAAAATTAAGAATAAAAAGGAAGGCAAGATACAATAAAATATTAATAATTAAAAAAATTTTTTTAAATTAAAATATGAATCATTAATAAAAAAATAAAAAATAAGAGTTAAAAACAAAAGAGAATAGAAATAATAAATAATTAAATAATAATGTATCAATAATAAATAATAGATAATGAAATAATAAATAATGAATAAATAAATAATAACGAATATTAAATAAAAAATAAACAAATAATAAATAATAAGTAATAAATAATAAATAATAAATAATAATAATTAAATAATAAATAATAAATAATAATAATTAAATAATAAATAATGAATAATAATAATAAAATAATAAATAATGAATAATGAATATATCAAAATGATGGATAACTTTAAATATTATTTAAATTTATTTTTATTAATGAAATACTAATAAATGTATATAAATATATAACTAATTTCTTTTTTTGTGTTATTTACTTATTATTTTATTAATATATTTATTTATTCAATTATTAATGTATTTATTTATTTGTTTATTTATTTATTTAATATAGGCTATACATTTCTATTTAATTTAAAAAAATTGAAAAAATTTTTTGTTCATCTTTAATAATAAATTAATAATGTAAATATAAATTTTTATTCATTATCCATAATAAATTATATTATTAATATATTTCAATATATTTTAATATATGTAAACATAATTATATATTATATTTCACAAATAAAATATTTAAAATTTTATTTTTATATTAATGAAAATTTAATATAAAAAAAAAAATTCTATAAATAATCAAAAATTTCATCTTCATTTTTTATTTTTTTTCTATTCTATCAATTAAATATAATTTGTTTTTTAATTAAAATAACAATTTATTTTTTTGTGTAAAAAACAGTTTTAAAACTAAATATAAAGTTTAGAAAAATACTAAATAAATAATTTTTTTTATAATATTTTTGAAGTTTATCTATTTTAAATAAATAAATAAATAAATAAAATTAAATACAAAAATGAGAACTTTCCAAATTGTTGCTCTTGCTCTTACCACTTTAGCTGCTTTAGCTAAGGCTCAAACTGCAGGTATATATTAAAGGAATAATGGAAAAAAAATTGGAAATTTAAAATTTAATATCGATAAAATTCAATAAAAGAAGAAATAAAGAAATAAAAATATGTTAAAATGAAGTCAAAATTTGAAGAATGAAAAAAATTGTTGAAAAAATAATATTATATAATGAAATATAATGAATGCAGCAAAAATATATATATATATTGATAATATGTTTAAATAAATGTTAATATAGGATATTAATTATATAAATTTTATTACAAATTTTTTTTTTTTTATAATTTTTAAATTATTTCAAAATTAATAGCTGATATTGTTCAAATGAACAAGTGTATTGCTAATTGTCCAACTATTAACCCAGAAGCTGAATCATGTTATATTGCTTGTATTGATACTCACTACGTTCAAAAGCAACACCATAGTTCTAGTAGTTCTAGCAGTTCTAGCTCTAGTTCTAGTGGATCTCACTCTAATGATGATTCTCACTCTAGTTCTGGTTCTAATGGTTCTAGTTCAAACAGTTCTAGTAGTTCCAATGGATCTAACTCATCTAGCTCCAACGGATCAAGTAATTCTTCTAGCTCCAACGGTTCTAGCAGTTCTAGTGGATCCAACAGCTCTTCTAGCAGTTCCAACGGATCAAGTAACTCCTCTAGCTCCAATGGATCTAACAGCTCTTCTAGCTCCAGTGGATCTGACAACTCTTCTAGCAGTTCCAACGGTTCTAACAACTCTTCTAGCTCAAATGGATCTGACAACTCTTCTAGCAGTTCCAACGGTTCTAACAACTCTTCTAGCTCAAATGGATCTGACAACTCTTCTAGCAGTTCCAATGGTTCTAACAACTCTTCTAACTCCAACGGTTCCAGTGACAATTCCAACTCAAACAATAATAACAACAATGATTCTAACGTTGTTGGCAATGCTGCCACTGCAGTAGCTAATGGTGCTAATAATGCTGCTACTGCTGTTGCTAATGGTGTTAACAATGCTGCTACCGCTGTTGCTAATGGTGTCAATAATGCTGCTACTGCCGTTGCTAATGGTGCTAACAACGCTGCTACTGCTGTTTCCAATGCCGTTAATGGTGCTTCCTCCACTATTAGCTCTGTTGCTACTAATGGTGTTGTTAATGGTAACGCTACTAACCCAGCTCCAAGCAAGACTTCATCTATTAACTTCATTACTCCATCTAACTCCGTTCTTACTATGGAAGAAAGTTCAGCTGAAACTATCAAATTCTCTATGGTTGCTATTATTATTGCCATTATTTTCAGTATGTTCTAAATGTAATGAAAAAAAATTAACTCGTTTCTCTCGAGCAAACATCAAAAATTATTACTTAACGCGTCATATATTATTAAAAATAAATCAAACGCGCACTAGCAATTATTTTTATTTATAAAAATTTTATTATCGATAAAAAGAAAAAAAATTTTTTTTTATTTTAATTATATAACAAATTTATAATACTATAAAAGAATTTTTTTTTTATTTTTTAAATAGTATTCAGTAGTAAATAATTATAAAACAAGTAAATAATAATTATTTATTTTATATATTTTTTTAGTAAATAATAATAATACAAAACAATTAAAATATTTCAAATTATTATCAATAAACGCAAAAATCTTATTTTTTTTTTTTATTTTTTTTTTTTATTTAATTATAAAAAAAAAAAAGAAAAGATTATTATTATTTATATGAAACGCGCATATTTGAAATAATCAATAAAATCTATTATTTTTATATACAAAAAAAAAAAAAAATTTTTTTTTTATTTATTTAGTAGAAATCAAATTTAAAAAGAAACAGAAAAAAATATTTTTTAAAATAATTTTTTTTATAAATTTTTTATTTTTATTTTTATTTTATTACAAACTTTTTTTCTTTTTTATTTAAATTTTTTTTTTATTATTTTTACAATATGATCAGTTAATAAATTAATACTCGTAAAAAATATAATAAAAAAAAAAAAAAAAAAAAGTAAAATTAGTAAAATAAATAATCTTAATAATAATAATAATAAAAATAAAAAAAAATTAAAATATATTTTAAATCTATTAAAAAAAAAAAAAAAATATTTAAATAAATAAAATTTAAATTTTATTTAAACATATAAGAAAAAAGAATACCAAGTTTTATTTTTATTTTTATTTTTATTTTTATTTTTATTTTTTTTTTTTTTTTCATCTTGGATATATCATTATGGAGTACGTGGTAAATGTTTTGATTTTCTTTGTAATTTATATACTTCATCTAAAGCTCGTCCTCGATTTGCTTCAATGTTATCAAATGAATTTCCTATTAAAAGAGGTGTTCGTCAAGGTTGTCCATTATCTCCAATTTTATTCAATTTATTCATCAATGATATATTAAATGACTGTGAAAAGTTTGGTGTTAATATTGGAAGAAAAAAGTGTTGTGGTGGACTCTTTGCTGATGATGTTGTTCTAATTGCTCCAAGTGCAAAAAATTTAGAAAAATTACTAAAAAAGGTACATAAATGGGCTAATTTAAATGAAATGACTTTTGGTATTGAAAAATGTGCAACTATGGTTATAAAACCAATGAACTTCCAATCTCCTCCAAACTATAGTGACCCAACCTTCTATTTAGGAATGAATGCTATTCCTAAAGTTTCTAGTTATATTTATCTTAGTATTCCTTTTTCTGATGATCTCTTACTAGAACACATTATATCTCACATGCATTTTAAAGTTAGAAAATCCCTTCTTTCATTTACACATTTCTTCTCAAATAAACTTATCCCTATTGCATACAAGAAAAAAGTTCTTCAATCCTTTGTTATTAGTAAAGTAATTTATTATTCTCCTTTACTTGGTTCAAACAAATCCAGAACGGCCAGAATTCAAACATTAATTAATACTGGTCTATTTTGGTGTATCGGCTCCTTCTCTAAAAATGGTAAAACAAGTTCAGAAGACAATGACTGTATTAGACATAATTCTACTATGAGTACTTATGCTTTATCTCGAGATCTAAGCATTCCTCCTATTGCTGGTGTCTGCGCAGCCTTACAGATTAAATCTTTTGCAAAATGGAGTAAATCAAACTGTATTATAAAGGATCTTATTAAATCTATTCCCAAAATGCATCATTATTCCTGGACTAAAGAATCAAGAACACTGTATAAAAAAATCAAAAAATATAAATGTGAAAAATATGACGATATTTTAGAACGTTACTGGAAATCAGTTGCCAAATTTCAAGGTATTAAAGGTCAAAATTACGATCGTAATAAGTTCTCAAACAATAAAGCTATAATTATGCTTAGTTTAAAATATCCCCAATTCAACTTAGGGTTTTCGTGGATTATTCGTTTACGCTGTGGTTATAAATACAATACTACTATTACTATTAGAATGGGTAGAGTTTCAGAAGATTGTCCCAAGTATTGCCCCTGTTGTGGCGAAGATAAACAATCTTTTGAACATTGGATTTTTAAATGCGATGCTCTTGCATCTTTTAGATGGAATTCTTTAAATTTCATCGATGATCTCTATGTTTTATTCCTTAGGAAGATTAGAGTGTTTAATCCTCTTTCTTCCTATGACTCTATTTCTAATTTTGAAGATTATATCAATCATTATATATACTTGTTCCTTCTTGGTGGGACTTTAGTTTTAAATGAGCTACATTTTGATAGTGGGGAACAGAGACAATTGAATGAACTACTTTTCAAAGGTTCATCTGAGTCACCTGTTCCAAAAATTGTGGGCTTGGCGGAATTCTTAACAAGTGCAATACCTATCATAAGTAGTTCGTTTGAGCTATTATTTGATAGGTATTGCAAAATACCAAACTTATCCAAGAGCGTCGACGTCGTACTGATAAGGCATAATGATAATACAGGATCGTCATCTATTTCTACGAAGGATGAATCTTGCCCTAGTAGTTCAATAAATGATGAATCCGGGGAGAGTTTAGTGGACACCACACTATCTATTTTAAAGATGTTACTTCTAGGTTTTATTTCTTTTTTATTTGTTAGGAAGGGAAAAATTCCCGCATAGTACAACTTGCCGAAATACATAGTATTTTCGAGCTTTTTTATTTTTTTATTTTTTAATTTTTTATTTTTAATTTCTAATGTACTTTTCACCTACATGTATTTTTTAAAATAAAATTTAATAAAGTTTTGGAAGTGTATTCTCTTCCCTGTCTAAAAAAAAAAATTCTCATTTAGTCAAAAATATACCTACACTTTCTCACTATTCATGGACGAAAAAAGCACGGAGTTTAGCAGTACACAAGCACAATAATAAACTTCCTGGAGAAATAAGGAAGTTTTACTGGGAAAATATTCATTATTCAAGCACTCCTGCGATCAGATCTACAAAATACAAGAAATTTAAATTTGGTTTTAAAAAGTTTATTCAACGTCTATCACTTAAATATTCACAATTTTCTCTTGAATTTTTTTGGATTGAACGAATTAAATGTGGATTCAAATTTGATGTAAAAACGTATGTTAAAAGTAATCTAGTATCAGAAAATTGCCCAACATACAGCCCTTGTTGTGGTGAGAGTAACAGCATACCTAGTTTTACACACTGGATACTTTTATGTCCTAAATTTGAAGAATTTAGGCAACATTCCATTCCCTTTGTTGATGAAATTTTTATTAATTTTTCTCTAATTGTTCATGAGAAATCATTGAACATTACTGATGATAAAGAGGAAGATTTTGATGATAATATCAATTTTTACGTGCTGTGTCTCCTTCTTGGCGGAAATGCAGTATTTGAAATCTTAAAGATCGGCTCGGGTGAAAGAAAGCGATTTATTAATAATATTTTTCAATCACCTTCGAACGAGTCTTCTTTCCCGATTTCATATTTTGTGGGGCTTGCGGAATTCCTTACTAACGTTATGCCTATTGTGATTGGTGATTTTTACACCATGATCGATTTGTATAGTGTTAGACCTACCGTTGTCAAGAGCGTCGACGTCGTAACGATAAGGCAAAGAAGAAATTCTGATGCAGATTCGAATGATAATTTTCATACTCATGGAATTATCTTCGATGAATGGGAAGAGTTAGAGGCCATTTCGTCCTCGAATCTCATAACGTAGTTTTTTAATATTAATATATAAAAAAAAAAAAATTTCATGTATTTAAACTTCATGTATTTTTTAAAAAAAAATATTATTAAATAAAGTTTATTCCTAGTCTAAAAAAAAAAAAAAAAAAAAAAAAAAAAAAAAAAATGTATATTCTATTTCAAAAGATTTACATATTCCTCCATTGTCAGCTAAGTGTGCTTTGTCTCAAGTCAAATGTTTTGATAAATGGAAAGATTCAAATTGTATTATTTCCTATTTAGTTAATAATATTCCAAAATCTAGAAAATATACATGGACAAAAGAAAGTAGAACTCTTAAACGTAAACTAGAGAAAAGAGGTAATAACGATAATAAAATCAAGGATTTTTATTGGAAAAGAGATATGAAAATCAGTTCTATTAAAGCTGAGTTTTATGACAAAAACAAATTCGAAGAAACATCAAAATTTATAAAACTTTGTTATGAATATCCTGATCTTTCATATGGTTTCTTTTGGCTATTGAGAGCACGAAGCGGATATAGATTAGATGCTAGAATTGCTAAAGCTGCAAAAATAATAGATCAAATGTGTCCTAATTTTTGTCCCTGTTGTAAAAGTAATAAACAATGGATAAGTCATTGGTTAATCGATTGTCCTTTTTTCAATCATATTCGTAGTAAAGTTAATGATAAAATTTTATTTTTATATAATGCTTTTAACCGTGGCAACCTAACAAATGATACAGCTAATAGTAATAATGATAATAGTAATAGTAATAATAGTAATAGTAATAATATTAATAGTAATAATAGTTATAGTATTGCTAGTAATAGTATTTTTAGTAATGTTAGTAATAGTATTGAAAATAATGTGTATATTGATTCTAGTGTGTGTGAAAAAGTGTTTAATTTCCTTCTTGGAGGTCGAAGTATTAATAACAGTACAAAGGAATGGGAGGATCTATTTAAGTGCCAGATGAAATCAGGTGCTTATTCTGATACTCCGTTCTTAGTAGTTACTGCGGCACTTCTCCAATCGATTATACCTATTGCTATTGGCCAGCAATAGTCTTTGTTCAATAGGTTCAAATCGAGTCATACTACTACTACCAAGAGCGTCAATGCTGAAGAAACAGTAAGGCAGGCCAGCAGGGCTAGCGCAACTAATGAAGATCATAATTTTGTATCTTAAAATTATGATTAACATTGCGAAGTCAAAATTAATTATTATACTTCAGTATAATAATGCCCTTGTGAAGTCTTACAAATATTAATTAAATGAAACTAGAATATATTATACCATTATTTTATTTTATTTTGTGTTTTATTTTTTGTTTATTTTTTTATCCTTTTTTTTTTATTATTTTATTACATGCATTTTATCGGATATTTAATTAATAAAGATGAAACAAGTTTGCTGCCGTTAAAAAAGAAAAAAAAAAATTCTTTTTTTTTTTTTTTTTTTTTTTTTCTCATCTTGGATTTTATCTTTTTAGTGTTTTTAGATACTTTAATGAAATTTTTAAACCCATCTGTATTTGCTTGCAAGAGGTCGGTAATAGCCAATACCTTAATGTACATTCAAATAATTACCCATTTCTTTGTCACTATAATACAATTTTACGAAAAGCTGATCCAAATATACCCGGTATGAGAGGTCTTAGTATAAGTGTACATCGTTCTTGTTCATTTTCTCATGATCCCTTTGGAAAAGGAATAATCTATATCAGGCGTACTAATTACAGCTTTCTATGATTCTGATGATAATCGATGGTTATCCTTTCTAAAGTGTCTTCTAGTACGAAGAGAGAAAACTGGAATGCTGGAAGATTGTAGAAAGTGAACTTGATGTTTTATATTGTTTTAAACTGGATCTGTTGTAACATTGGAGTTGTATAATTAATAATATCATGTAGTTTCTACATATTATCATTGTAATGAATCTATTGTATTTTTTACTTTAGCATTATTTTGTATATGTATTTTTTTATAGCATTATTTATACTTTCATATAGCTATTGTAAAATGGAAATGTAGGAGATTGATTCACTCCAAAGCTTGTGTTTAAGATATTATTTAATTGATAGGAATATTTTTATAGTCTTTCTCTACTAATATTTTTTCTTTTTAAATATACTTTTAGCTAATTTATGATTATTCAACAGAAAATTTTTAACATCTTAAAGCCCCCAATGATGTGGACTGTTTTTCCAGGTCCATGGAAGGTTGATGGAAAAGGAATAATCTATATCAGGTGTACTAATTACAGCTTTCTGTGATTCTGATGATAATCGATGGTTATCCTTTCTAAAGTGGCTTCTAGTACGAAGAGAGAAATCTGGAATACTGGAAGACTGTAGAAAGTGAACTTGATGTTTTATATTGTTTTAAACTGGATATGTAGTGACATTGGAATTGTATAATTAATAATATCATGTAGTTTCTACATATTATCATTGTAATGAATCTATTGTATTTTTTACTTTAGCATTATTTTGTATATGTATTTTTCTATAGTATTATTTATACTTTCATATAGCTATTGTAAAATGGAAATGTAGGAGATTGATTCACTCCAAAGCTTGTGTTTGAGACATTATTTAATTGATAGGAATATTTTTATAGTCTTTCACCACTAACAAATCGAATAGAATTTCAGAAACTCAAAAGTTAACAGAAAATACATAATAGAAAAAAAAAAAAAAAAAAAAAAGAGTTTATTCATTACTTAAATAACAGGAAAAAAGATATTATTCATTACTACAAAATTCTTTAGTTGTTCATTTTATTTAAACTTAATCAATTACTCCACGAAGATAGGATCTTCATATTTTTATTATTATTTTATTATTTTTTTTTTATTTATATTTTTTTTTTAATTATATTTATTTATTTATATATATATATATTTTTATCTATATTTCTTAGTTTTTAGTATTTTAGTCTTCATTGTTTCATTTTTTTAAATTGTAGTTTTTTTAGTTCATTATGGAAAAGATATTTCACCGGGGTTCTCGCTGCTATGGAACATCTATTGACAACACAGGATTGATTTTTATTCGTGGTATACACTCATGGACTAATGCTAAAATGAAGGAATTTATTCATTCTAAATGCAAAAAATTCAATGTTAATATTTTGTCAGTAAAAAGAATTACCAATTTCAATTATAGCTTCTTCAGGATAAAAGTATACACTCCAAATTTCAACCTCAAAAAATTTAAAAAAGTATTTAAAAAAAGCACTATCAGGTGTTAAAATTTCATATAGTAGATGTTCCAATTGGAATCATAAGGTTTCTTTTCGGCATTTAAAACAAAATTTAATATCTATTAACACATCCAATGATATTAACACAGTAAACCTCAGTTCAACAAATTTAGTAAATGCTAATAATGGCAATCATGAACTAATTGCTCCCAATATTCCTAATCTTAATTCTCAAAATCCATTTTCACATTCTAACACAGGAAAGTTTTCTTTTTGTCTTAGTTAGAATACCAACTGATGGAATTTTGTGAAAAGAGATAGTATTGAGTATACTTCAACACAATATTTAAACCATTATTTATATGTTTTCAGGAAACAGGTAATGGTACCTTTGATGCTAGAAATCCATGTAAAGTAACACTTCCCAACTATAAATATTTCCTGAAAAGAATGGATCCTACTATTCCAGGTTGCAGAGGTTTATATCTTGGTTATCATGTCTCATGTCAAGCAGTACTTGAAGATAATTCCTATACTTATCTTGTTTCTTTAACAACTTATAGTCTCTGGAATCATTCTAAGTGTTCTGTTGGTAATGTCTTTATTCCCACTAAACTCATTACAAGTCCGATATGCATTTTCAGAAGTTTTCACATGGCTTCAGAATCACACTAATCATCCATCTATTCTTCTTGGAGACTTTAACATGAGTACCTCTGATTTACAAGATAAATTATCCAATAGTAACCTTGATAACTGGTTTATTCTTCCGATTAATGGTTCACCAATTTCATGGACAAGAGGTAGTTATTCATCTGATATTGATCACGCGTTAGTCAATTCAAGTATGCTGGTTAAAATATCAAGTGCTTATTTTGATGATTATCCTTCTGTACCTGATCATAAACCTCTCATGATTTATTGTAAGAAAATTACCACACAGATGAATCATTTTTGTTACCAAAAAAAATTTGTAAGATGGGATAGGTATTAATGTCTTGAACAAAAGAAAGAAATATGTCGTCACAATAAATTTGAAATTCTTAGTGAAGAAATAGAAAATGAAGAACTTTCAATAGATTGTGTTATTGAAAAGTTCATTAATACTACCAATTCCATAGCTAAGGATTTATCGATTACATCTTCAACAGAAATCAGGAAAGCAATGTTTAGAATGTCACGAAAAATTTATTGTCTTCAAAAGGTTAAGCATATTAAATATAAACAAATTAAGCGTTATGTTTCTGCAAATGATTCCAATTTTGTTTAACTTGTTCATTAATGATATTTTTAATAATTGTAATAAATATGTCATCTCTATTGGTGATAAACGTTGTTGTGGAGGTCTTTTTGCAGATGACATTGTGTTATGTGCTCCAACAAGATCCCAACTTAAGAAATTGTTAAAGTTTTCTAGTAAATGGGCTAGAAATAATGAAATGCAATTTAGTATCAATAAATGTGCCAGTCTAGTAGTACGAGGGGAATTTTCTAGTTTTCTTTATAATAGTAATCCTACCTTCTATCTTTCAAGTCAAGAGTTACCTAAAACGAATTGCTACACCTACTTAGGTGTACCATTTTCAAATGATTTAGAATTGAAACCGATCATACAGAGAATAAATAATAAAGTTAGAAATACACTTTATTCCATAAAAGGATTTCTTAAGAACCCTCATATTCCTATCCCTTATAAAAGAATGTTATTTTCCGCTATAGTAATTGGACAAGTTTCATATTATGCACCTCTACTTGGATCTAACAAAGATAGAACGAAGAAATACACTGACATTAGTTAATTTAGGATTAAACTGGATTGAAGGATTTTCTAAAGGGAATAGCTTTACTTCCCTTTATTGTGTTTCTAAAGAACTTAACGTTCCTCCTCTTTCGGCAAAATGCGCGATTGCTCAGGTAAGGTGTTTTAAAAAATGGAAAAACTCGAAATGTATTATCTCTGATTTACTTAGAGATATTTCTCGTTGTAGACGTCATGCATGGGATAAAGAAGGTAAAATTTTAGCTGACAAATTAGATAAATTTCCATCAAAAAAAAAAAGCTATTTTAAACTTTTTTACTGGGATAGAGATATGGCAGGAAAATCAATCAAAGCTAAGGCTTATATAAAAATAATAATTTTGAGAAAACTAGAGAGTATCTTAAGCTAAAATTATAAATATCCTGAATTTAGCATTGGCTTCCGATGGGTACTTCGTGCCAGATGTGGATATAAATTCGATGCTCGTGTTGCCAAAGCCGCCAAAATGATTGAAGAAGACTGTCCTGAAAGGTGTCCTTGTTGTTATAGAAAAAATAGTAATTTTCGATTGGAACATTGGTTTTCTAAATGCTATCTTTTCCGTGAATTTCGAATGAAATATTTTAAGGATATTGAAATTCTTTATAAAATATTTTATATTATTTCTAAGTATTGTCCAATATCTGATAGTAATGTAGACACTGTTATCACAGATATGAATAATATAGAACATATTTCTGATTCTGATAATAGTAACGAAGCATATAATATTAATAATATTAACAATAGAAATAATATTGTTAATAATAGTAGAAATAGTGATAGTGAAAATAGAAATACTAATATTAGTGATAGTGAAAATTATAATATCGTTACTTCTAATTTAGTGAATAGTTCAATTGGTGAAAATCGTGGTAATTTAAGTAATTTTCTGAATAATGAGTGTGTAAATATTTATGTGACGTGGTACCGATTATATAACTTTCTTCTTGGTGGAAGGAATGCAGATATAATAGATTTAAATTATAAAAAGGAATGGAATATTTTGTTTAAGAACCAAATCATTTCTGGTGATTATTCAAAAACGCCATTCTTGGTGCGATCTGCGGCTCTCTTAACAGAAATTATGACTCGGGCTAGTACTCGGCAAGGGTTACTATTCCGAAAGTATAAGCGCAAACTAACCAGGAGCGTCAACGCTGAAAATGCAGTAAGACAGGCTAGTAGGGCCAATGCCTCTGAAGGAGAAGACCATAATTTCTTTCAGATAGTCAACTCAAACTCTAATCCATAAGGAGATGAGGTTCGTTGCCTATGAACTTTTTTCTGAATTTATTTATACACTTATTTTTGATTATTATTTTTTAATTTCACGTTACTATTTCATTTATTATTATGTTCAAATTGGACAAATAATATTTATTTATTTTATTAATTCTATGTTTTTTTTTATTTTTTATAAAAATTAAAAGTATTCATGTATTTTATATAAGAATAAATAAATAAAGATTAAAGCTCGCAATAATTTCGGCTATAAAAAAAAAAAAAAATACAAATAAATAATTACCTTATACTAAGGAATTAATTTTACATTGTGAGTTAATTCCCCTAATAGGCGAAATTTTCCAACTTATTATAAAGAAAGGAAAGATCAACTACCGGGAATTAAATATTGAAGATAAAAATATAAAAATATAAATATATATATATAGTATATAATCTATATATATATATTAAAATAAAATATAGATAAAAAAAAAAAAAAAAAAAAAAAAAAAAATACATATATATATATATAATTATATAGAAGTTTGAATTTTTTTTTTTTTTTTTAATAAAAATTAAATATATAATAAGCCTAAATTATCCTTGAAAAAAATAATAAATAATAAATAATAAATAATGAATAAAGAAAAAAAAATAAAAATAAAATAATAATAATAATAATAATATACAAATATTCCAAGTTTTCCAAAAATTTCTTTTTTTTTTTTTTCAAAATTAGTTATATAAATATAAATATTAAAAAATATTTTAATGTCAGTGAACTATTTCTTCGTACCAAGGAATCAAATTTACAATTGAGTGTTTTAATGAGTTATAAAATTAAATAAAATTACACCATTTTTTATATGAAAAACAAAATAAAATATAAACATTTCTTTATAGAAAAGTTAAACAAAAATATATAGATACATTATTATAACATTAATATATATATATATAAAAAAAAAAAAAAAAAAAAAAAAAAAAAAAAAAAATTAAAAAAAGTTGAGTATATTTTTTATTGCTTTACTTAAAATAATAGGTCAATAATTTATTCATTATTAAATTATTAAATTACATTTTTTTTTTTTTTTTACTAAATTATTATATTTATTATATATGTTAAATATTCCCTTTCTTAGTAAATTAAAAAATGAATATATATTTCACAGCTTTATTTAATAATTATTAATTAATTTATTTATTTTATAAGTTCTTTTTTAAATAAAAGAAATTTTTTTTATTAACATGAATTAGTATGAAAAAAATAAAAAAATAAAAAAATAAAAAAATACATATTTTTAAACATATATTAAAATCCATTTTTTTAATAATAAAAATTTAAAAAAAATATATATATATTTATAAATATATTAAAATCTATCTATTTAATATAAATAATAATATGTTGTTTTATACTAATTTATTATTTTATAAATAATATTTAATAGCCATTGTATTGATTTTTATAATATATTAACTTTCTTTTCATAATTATTTTGTTATATTCTAAATATTGCATAAATATTGCATTAATAAGTTTATAAGCTTAATACTATAAGAACATGACTAGTTAAAAAAATAAAAAAGTTGATTTATTTATAGAACTGAAGTAGACAAAAATTATTCAAAAATGATAATAATCATTCTCATATAATAATTATCTTCGTTTAGTAATAATAAATTAACTTCTTTTTAATTATTTTACGTCTTACTATTAATATAAAATTTTAATATAAAATATCTCGATTTGAATTTTAAATTATGAGTATTCATATCATTTTTTCATATTGAATATTTTATATTAAAAAATTATATTTTACCAGGAATTCCTCATATTAAGACGTGTATCCTTTTTAATTTATATATATATATATATATATATCAATAAATATATTTTATTAGATTTTTTCATTTTTAAGTTTATTTAAATTTAAAATAAATAAAAATAAAGAAATAATTATGATTAAATTTAATTTAAATATTAAATTATTCATAACTTACCAATAATCTAGCTCGAATATTCTATTCCTAAGTGATTGAGAAAACGAATCTAGTAATATTTCAATTAGTATTTGCTTTTGAAGAATATCATCCATATTGGATATTTGTTTATAGTAAATATGAAATAATATCATTTCACATAATGCTTCTAACTTTATTGTCTTAAGTTTCACATTACTCTTTTTATTTAATATATCTATATTATTTAAAATGTTTCTAATTTCTTGTCTTAAATTACCTTCTGATTCTAAGTTATTTAAATTATTATAGATATTTAATAAATCATTAACTGTTGAATTTAAATTTATTACTCGTTGATTTATTAAAATATTTATAGAACTTTTGTCTATATTACAAAAATCAAAATTTTTTATAAGATTTATCACAAGGGAATTTTTATCTATTAGTAATTGATCTTTTAAAACGCTCACTCTACTTTTGACATTATGATAACCGTTTTGATTTTTTAGTACGTCTATAATAATTTCCATAGGAGGATTTAAAGCTACCAAGTTATTTAGTAATATTCTATGTTCTCTATCGTTAACAGGTGCATCATTTCTTCTAATGATTCTTTCATTATCATTATTTTCATTAAAAAAAAGGATTTTAAAATGAAATATATTTCTAATTTCATATTTATTTGCTTTATTATTCGTATGAAACATTGAATAGAAATAATATGAAAAAAGACTTTCCATTCCCTTCATCACATAGAACACATTCTTTTTCATATAAGAACTTTCAATACGTTTTAAAAATTGTCTATATGTAATAAGCATGAAAGGTTCACTTAATATTCCACCATTATTTTGAACGATATGATATATCCAAAATCCATTACAACCTGTATTTAGAGTGATATTTGCATGGCCATTAATTATATCAATTGGATCAAAAGTAGAAAATCTTATTAAATCATCCAAACTTCCATCGGATATAAAATTTTCAAGGCACTCCTTTAAATCATATATATTCTCAGTATTACTATTAAATATTCCTATACCTAATAAATACACATCTTCAGTATTTCCATTATTATTTTGAATGTTTATATGTATTTCTCTGCTGTTACTGTTTTTTATTTCCTTATACGGCAATTTCTTTATTAAACTTTGAGGATTCAAAGTTTCCCTTGGAATGTCATTTGTTATAAGAATATCATGTAATTCAGGAAATACTTCTAAATAATTATTAAAAGTACGTTCACCATTACTTCTAAATTTCGGGATTTCAAAATAAGCTTCAATTTCATGTGATAAATTATCAAAATTTAGATTATTACAATCTATATTAAAATTTTGGTAATTTAAACCATAAAACCTTAATAAAGAATTAAGGCATTCATATAATTTATTTATTCTATTTATTTCATTAAATAAATTTGGTATTAAATGAAGTACTTCATTAAACTCCATTTTTCTTTTACTTATTTATTTTTATTATTATAAATATATATTTTTATTTATAAAATAATTTAAATAATTAAAATAATTAACTTCTCTTTCACAAATGAAATATATGTATATATATTTTTATTTATAAAAGATTTTAAATTATTAAAATAATTAGTTTCTCTTTCACAATTGAAATATAAAATATGTATATTTTAAAAAAGTAGAAAAGATATGCTTATATATATATATGTATGTATATATATATATATTTATTTATTTATTTATTTATTTATTTATTTATTTATTTATTTGTTTGTTTGTTTGTTTATTTATTTATTTATTTATTTATTTATTTATTTATTTATCTTATTATATGTTATGGAATAAAGTTTATTTTAAATTTAATTTTAATTTATTAAAATATTTATTAATCAATTATAATTTTATTATTAACTATATTATTTTCAATACACAATAATTAACATTATCAACCAATAAAATTTAATAAACCAACACATATATTATATTATATATTAAAATATACTTTAACATAATCAAAAAAAATATTTTATATATATATATATTTATATATATATTTATACATATTTTTAATTATCATATATATATTATTTAATAGCATACTCATTTCAATAGAATATCATTTTTTTATAGATATTGCAATGTTATAAAAAACAATAAAATAAAATAAAACAAAATAAAATTTTATTATTTATTATTATTGACCTCTTTTATCTTAATCTTATATTTTATTTATATTTATTATACATATGTATAATTTCAATTTAAAATATAACCCACTATTAATAATTAAATAAAAATTTGATTATATCTATTCATTGAACCTTTTTCTCAAAAAATAATGTTTAATAAATTAGAATTATTTCATTATTTCATTTTTATGACCTAAAAGATATTATTAGAGAAGATATCATTGAAACCTTTATTCTAAGTTTTTAACTGCCCCAGATTATTCTTTATTGTCATCATCCAAAATTGAAAAATTATTGTGAAGTCAATAAAACTTGATAGAAATATAAACTGGAATAATTATATATAATATATAAAAGTACATTCAAATAATACTAATAATATATATGGCCTATATACAAAATAAATGAAAATAAATAAATAAAATAAATAATAAAATAAATAGAATACAATACAATATATTGTCTTCCTTTTTTTTAATAAAAAAAATTTTAATTAATTTCTGTTATAAATCAGGAATTTTTTTTTATTTTTTTTTTTTTTTTTTGGAAGAGAATACACTTCCAAAAACATAAATCGGAATTATTCTATTTATTTTATTCATTTATTTTTATTTATTTTATATATAGCTCATATATTATTATTATAATTATTATTTTGAATATAAAAAATTAAAAAAATTGACATATGGAACAATATTAATATTTGTTAATACTCCAGATTTATATAAATTTTTTTTAAAAAAAAAAAAAAAAAAAGATAATATATTGTATTCTATTTATTTTATTCTATTTATTTTATTCTATTTATATTATTTATTAAATTATTAATAGTAGGTCATATTTTAAATTGAAATTATTCATAAATATATAAATAAATATAAATAAAATATTTAAATTATTCCATATTTCATATATTTTAATTTTTTATATTAATACATTATGTTTTGTATATTATAATAATAGTATTATATTACATTACGTATTCTAACATCTCCCCCCTTAAATTTATATTATTCTTTCAGAGTAATTTCGGTTTACTGATGAATATACACATATTATTTTTTTTTTTTTATTATTATTATCTATTGACTAAACATTTATTATTACCGTTTATAAAATTATTTTCTATTAATAATTTTATATATATTTCACATATATTATCACTAAATTATTTTCAAATTTATTACCCACACTATACAAAATACTACTACGTTTTTATAGATACAACTGCTAAATTTTTACAATATTTAATTTTAATGGATAAAGCTTTTCAAATATGGGCAATTAAGGAATAGAAATGCATTAGGGATTACACCTTTCTTTTATTTGTTATATGAGAACCTCTTGGGTATTACGTCATTTAAATATCGATAAATGTGTTTAATATCATTTAAACATCAGATGAAAATAAATAAAAAAAAAAAAAAGAAAAAAAATTAAAAAATTTATAAAAATTTAAAAAAAAAAATTTTTTTTTTTTTCTTTTTTTATCCTATTCTTATTATTATTATTAAACAATAGGACCCAACTTTTTAAATTTTGATAAAAAAAAAACATTATTAATAATATTTATAAAAATTATTTATTATTTTTATATGATTATTTTATATAAAAAAATTTTTTATAAAATATATAATTATAAAAAATAAAAAATTTTCATATATATATATTTTCTTTTATAAATATATATATATTATAATTTATTATTTGTCATTAAATATTATTTAGAAAATTTTATTTATATATATATATATATTTTTTTTTTCTATTTCCGTATTTCCGGTGTGTGTACCGCCCTTAGTTTCAACGCTCTTAGGGGTAGTGGGAATATTGAGATAATCACAACACTTCCTTATGCTTTCGCATAGGCAGATAATATCTCTGTTGGAAAGTCTTACTGAGTATTCAGCATTTGGCGCTCTGACATACATATTTTTTCTGAGAATTTTTCTAGTACGTTTTTTTTTCTCGGAGTGTTTCTCCAGTTCCCAAGCTTCCCTTTGAAATGAGGACAGTATAACCAAACTCACTGAAATACGTAATAGCTCCTTTTGCAAATGTATAAATGTCATAAAGATTGTAATTTAATAGAATATATCTACATCACTTTTATCTTTATAGAAATTAATAAATAATAGTTTTATATATATATATATATGAATATATATAAATTCGCTCTATATATATTATTTATTAAAAAAGATTTATTCAATTCATAGTTCTTTATATATATATATATAGGTACATTGTTATAGTTTCTTAAAAAAAAATTATATATAATTTCTTTAATATTATTTATTAATAGTATATTATTATTACTATTAATATTATTCTATTTATTCTATTTTATTTTATATTATTTTATTTTATTTTTTATTTTTTATAAAACAAGTTTCATGATTAAAATTATTTATTTACTTATTTATTTATTTATTTATTTATACTTTTATTTATACTTTTATTTATACTTTTATTTATACTTTTATTTATATTTTATCTTTTTTTGTTTTTGCTTTTGTTTTTGTATTTGTCTTTTTCGTCTTATCATTTTTTTTAATTACTGAATAAGACAATTCATATTACTTAAACTTGAAAAGAAATTTAATTCCTCAAGAAGATAATAAGAGCCTGATGATGAAGAAAGAGGTATTTTGGAAAATGAGGAAGAAGATGGAGAGAATAGATTAAAATCTAAATTTTTATATTTTAAAAATATAAGGAATAATTTCTGTATAATTATTATTATTATTATTTATTATTATTTACTATTATTATTATTATTATTATTATTAGCAAGAGCATTACCATTACCATTAGCATTACTATTAGTATTATTAGCATTACTATTAGCATTACTTTAGTATTATTATAATTAGCGTATGTATTAATATTAGTATTAGTATTAGTATTAGTATTAGTATTAGCATTAGCATTAGTATTAGCATTAGTATTAGCATTAGGATTGGAAGAAGAGTAATCCGGATATTCTACTATTGTTTGTAGATCTGTAGAAGTAGAATTGGTTAGGTCAGGATGACAATATTAATGGCAAACGATCATTAAGGGAGTCTCACCTTTTATTATTTTTAGTATTAAGAGTGAAAATGCCAGCACTTTTAATTAAATATTTTAATAGTTTCTAAACTACCACATTGCCAGGCTTCATGTAATGTAGTATCTCCTTCTTAATTTTTAATTTGTCCATTAGCACCTCGATTTTTATTATAATATTTTACGGCAATTTCATTTTCATAATGAGTGCAGGCTACCATAAGAGGTGTATTTCCTTTATTTATTCGCAAAATGAATTAACGCACCTATTTCAATTAAACCATTTTTAATAATATCGATCTCCTTGAGAACTTCGTTTAATTTAAATTGACTCCATTTTTCACTAATTTTACGAAATTAACACTATCTTATGATTATATTTACTATAATATGCTGCTATTCATGTCTTTTGACCCTAATGATTAATGATTTGTAATAATAAAAACCTTGATCTATTAAGTATTGAACTAATGCTACATTACCTGATCGACAAGCAATAATTTAAAGAAGTATTGCCTTCTATATTTTACCAATTGTAAATGGGTCCCTTCCCCCCAATAAATACTTCATTTTTTCAATACTACCTGAATTACAGGCAACCAGTAATTGAGTATCACCGTGTTCATTGGACCACTGAAGATTAGCCTTTTTTGAGCTATTAATCTTTTGCACTATTTCCATTTCTTCCTGATCGATAAACCATATAATTAAGGAGGTATCATCAGCTTTATTGACTCGATTCAACATCAGCTTGTTGTTCCAATAAATAATAAATTAATTCTTCCTTCTTAAATCCATTTTTAAAGCCATTAATAAATATGGTATCACCTACAATCTTTGCCTGAATAATTAAAGCAAAACACCTGATTCTACTAATTCCTAAACAATTTTTTTTTTTTGTTGATTATCATAACTTAAATTTCAAATATTGATTAAAGCTGCATTTCCTTGTTGATCGATCAGAAATAGTGGGATCAGGTTCTCTCTTTAATAATCTATAAACTATATCATAAAAAAATATAAAAAAAAATTTGTTTGTTATTGATGGTATTAGTGCCACTATTACTGCATACTGATAATAATGATGTTTTTTTTTTTTTTTGTTTTTTTTTTTTTTTTTGTTTTTTTTGTTTTTTTTTTTTTTATCTTCTCCGAATACTACATTCACATCCATTCCCTATTCAATTAAATAACTAACCATTTCTACATCTAATTTTTGACAAGCTATAATTAAAAGGATTTTACCTTTATGATTTTTAACATTAATTTCTTTTATAATTTCTTCTTTAATTATCCATTATTCATTCTTTTCTTTTTCTTTATTATTATTATTATTATTATTATTATTATTATTATTATTATTATTATTATTATTATTATTATTATTATTATTATTATTATTATTATTATTATTATTATTATTATTATTATTATTATTATTATTATTATTATTATTATTATTATTATTATTATTATTATTATTATTATTATTATTATTATTATTATTATTATTATTATTATTATTATTATTATTATTATTATTATTATTATTATTATTATTATTATTATTATTATTATTATTATTATTATCATTTTTTTTCCTTTTTCTCCTTTTTTTTCATCTTTTTTTTTAATTTCCTTTCGATAATTTTTCTATTAAAAATTGAACTAAATTTATATTTCCAGATGTACATGCTTTCATTAAGGCGAAATCACCATTTAAATTGATGAATTTTTTTATCTCTTTCTCATGAATAAAATAATGAACTAACTTCTTATTACCTGAAAAATATGCAATCAAGAAAGGACTATTCCCATTTAAAATTACATATTTCAAGGGAAGCTTTTGTGCCTCCTTTAATTTCTTCTTCCTTTCTTCTTGAATTAATTTTTTTTTTTTTAACTAAACTAATTCTATATTACCTGAACGGCAAGCAATCATTAACGTAGTATCTCCTTGATGATTGGCAATATGAAGATGAATATGTATTTCTAATAAATAATCCACCATTGGAAGATCATTAAGTTCACAAGCTATCATTAATAAGAGAGTATTACCTTCTGCATTGATATGAGAAAGATTTACACCCTCTACTACTAAATATTGAACTAATGAAAGATTTTTTAGAAACGACATGCAGTAAATATAGGACCATCATCCTCTCCAATAATAGTTGTAGCGTTAACATCTACAGCAAATTCCATAAAATAATTTATTACTCTAATATTGTCATATCTGGTAGCTTTAATAAATGGTTCAATGAATTTTTTTTTTTTTTTTTTTTTTTTTTTTGATAGAGTCACAATAATCCTCTAATAATAGAATACTATCTATCCTATTATTTTAAATAGCATCACAAATAGTATATTCTTCAATATTTATCTTCACTTTTTCTTTATGCAATAATAATTGTAAATTGATGGTCTGAAAAATGGTCTTTTATTTTTTTTATTTTTTTTTTTTTTTTTTTTTTTTTTTTTTTTTTTTTTTGTAATAATACAAAAATGACAATATGAAGGCATCATCACCGATCAATACATCAAATGACATTTTTAAAAAATCATTAACAACATATTAATATTATAAGTTAATTCTATTTAAATAGATAATTTATTATTTATTTATTTATTTATTTATTTAGTTAGTTAGTTAGTTAGTTAGTTAGTTAGTTAGTTAGTTAGTTAGTTAGTTAGTTAGTTAGTTAGTTATTTATTTTTATTTTTATTTTAAGAGCGTAAACATCTTATTTTAAGAGAATAAGTATTAAATAAATAAAAATATTTTTTTAATAGTTTTTATAAGTTGTATTATTAAAAAAAATGAAATTAAAATTAAAACTAAAAAATAAATATTATTCCCAAAAAAAATTAATAAAAAAAAGATGATATTTGTAGGCTAGTTGATAGCCAATACCACAAAAGTCAGCTAGTTTATGATAATAATTTTAAGGTATTTATTAAATTTTGAACAACATCTTTTTGAAATGTTGAATTTTTTTTTTTTTTTTTTTGCAGTTACTGTTTTTTAGTAGTTATTTTTTTAGTAGTTATTTTTTTAGTAGTTATTTTTTTAGTAGTTATTTTTTTAGTAGTTATTTTTTTAGTAGCTATTTTTTTAGTAGTTATTTTTTTAGTAGTTATTTTTTTAGTAGCTACTTTTTTAGTAGTTATTTTTTTAGTAGTTATTTTTTTTTCTAGTAGGCTGAAGGCCTATAAGAAAAATAAATTTGAAAAAAACTAGAACTCAACTTTAAATATCCTTAATTTAGCATTGGCTTCCAATGGGTACTTTGTGCCAGATGTGGATATAAATTCGATGCTCGTGTTGCCAAAGTCCCCAATAGGATGGTAAACAAGTGACACAGAACGGTGTCCTTGCTGTTATAGAAAAAATAGTAATTCTTGATTGAAACATTGGTTTTCTAAATGCTATCTTTTCCGTGAATTTAGAATGAAATATTTTTAAGAATATTGAAATTCGTTATGAAAAATTTTTTATAACTTCTAAATATTGTCCAATATCAAATAGTAATACAAAACATTGTTATCTCAGATATGATTAATATAGAATCAAGTACAGATTCTGATAGTAGTAACGAAGTATATAATATTAATGATAAATAACAATAGAAATAATATTGTGAATAATAATAGAATTAGTGATAGAGAAAATAGGAATATTAATTATTAATGATAGTGAAAATAATAGTATTGTTACTTACTACTAATGTAGTGAATTTAGTTCAATTGGTGAAAATCATGTTAATATTAAGTAAATTTTTCTGAATAATGAGTATATAAATATATATGTGACGAGGTACCAATTATATAACATCCTTCTTGGTGAAAGAGATACAGACATTATTTGATTTAAATTATAAAAAAAGAATGGGATATTTCGTTTAGGAACCAAATCATTTCTTTCTGGTGACTATTCAAAAACGCCATTCTTGGTGAGATCTGCGGCTCTCTTTGCAAGAAATTATGCCTTAGGGCTAGTACTCGAAAAGGGTGGCTGTAAAACGCAAAATTAACCTGGAGCGTCAACGCTAAAAATGCCGTAGAACAGGCTAAGCAGGACCATTTTCTTTACAGATAGTCGATTCAAACCTTAATCCAGAATAAGAATTCCCATTTATAACAGAAATCTTATAATTTTGAAGGTGAGATTCGTTGCCTATGAATTTTTTTCTGAATTTATTAATACATTTTATTTTTGAATATAACTTTTTTTTTCACATTAATATTTAAAATATTATTATGTTCTAATTGGATAATAAATATTTATTTTTTTTATTAATTCTGTTTTTTTTTTTTAAAAAAAAAAAAAAAAAAAAATCATATAATTAATAAATAAATATAAAGTTGCGACAAAAAAAAAAAAAAAAAAAAAAAAAAAAAAAGTAATAATGCATTTGAATTAATTTTATTATATCAATATTTTAATATACTTACTCTAATTACTTTATTAATTTTTATTAAAAATTTTGTTATATCAAAATTATATAGTCATATCATATTTATTTAAAATAATATTTATTTATCTATTCATGTATTTTTAGTATTTCCTGTATGTACAGCCCACTGTTTCAAACCTCTCCCCCCTCAGGGGCAATAGGAATATTGAGGTAGTCACATACTTCCTTATAGGAAGATATTGTCCCTTCTGAACAGCTAATGAGCGTTCAGTATTGGCGCTCTAACATGCATATTATTGATGAGAATTTTTCAAGTACTTTTTCTCGGAGTACTTCTCCAATTTCATAACTTCCCTTTGAAGCAAGGGGTTTGATATAACCTAACCCATGATAATTCATATTAGCTCACTTGGCAAATGCATAAACGTCAGAAAGATTGCAATTATAGTAGAATATATCTTCATCCCTCTTAGAATACATATCTACATGGAACCATAAAATCATGTACCCAAATGCTAGTATTTCCCTCGTAAATATATTAAATTATAGCGGGATCGAATCTATGACCATATTTATTTATTTATTTATTTATTTATTTATTTATTAAATATGAATATATATTTTTATATTTATCTATCTATTCATTTATTTATTAAATTTATATATATCAAATTTATAAATACAATTGTATATTAATAAAAATATATTGTAATTAAGGATTATATTTTATATATATATATATAAGTATATTATATATATATATATATTTTTTTTTTTTCTAAAATAACAATTTATAATAAAAACTAAATAATTTTGAGAAAAAGAAAATACTTTAATTAAATATAATTTGTACTTTTTCTTTTTTCTTTAATTACACCTAAATATGATAAAGTTAATACATACAAAACATAATAAATATAAATCAATATATTCGATAGTTAAAACTCTATTTAAATTCAATAATTAAATTAAAATATATATAAATATATAAAATATTAAAAAAAAAAGTAAAAAATAAGTTAAAAAATAAATTCTTTTTTTTTTTTTTAAAAAAAAAATCTGTTTCTATTTTGTAATATATATATTCTCCTTTTATCAAATTTTTTTTTCTTTTAAATTACTTTGAAAAAAGAGTATTATGCTTAACCATAGTAAAACAAAAAAAAAATATTATTAATTATAAATTTTATATATAATTATATTTACTATTAATATTTAATAAATATTCTTTATTATTATTATTATATTATTATAATGATAAGGAAGATTATTTATTAGAATTGATCATTTAATTAATCATCAACTTGATATTTAATATTTTTAACATTTGTTTATTAAATAAAATTATACAAATTATATAAAAGATGGTTAATAATGGAAAAAATAAATATAAATATATATATAAATACTAAATATTAAATATTAATAGAAAAAAGAAAAGTATAAAAAAAAAAAAAAAAAAAAAAAAGAAAAAGAAAAATAATTTAACTTTTTTTGGAATATTAAAATATATTAAAATATTAAAAGTTTAATTGATATAAAAATTTTTGTTTCTATTATTAAAATTTAATTTATTATTATAATAATTCTAATTTTAATATTTTATAATTTTATACTATCCATTATTATTTTATATTATTTTATATATTTTATTTTCAATATTAATGATTGAACCTATAAAATTCCAAGAATTTATTCTAATTAATATTTATATATATATAGAGAGAGAGAGAGAGAAAGAGAAAAAACTAATAAGTTAAAATGAGGAATAATACATTATTGTGTGTTATTTGAATTATAATAATTTAAATACAATATTAATAATAAAGTTTAAATAGATTTTATATGGTTTAAATTACATATTTTAGTATTTCATTATTTAAATATTAGAATAAAAAGAAAATATAAAACTATTTTTCTATATGTCTATATCTATAATAATGAACTTTAGTTATCATATTTATATAAATATAATTTTATATTTTCTAATATTTTTTTTTTTTGAAAGTTTAGAATAATATTAATAATAAAAACGAAATTGACATTAAATAAAAATAAAAATAAAAATAAAAATAGAGAAGACATAATGCTAAAGATGATTATTCTTATTGGCTTTTTTTTTTTATTTTAGCTTTTAATAAACTATTATTAATCTAATAACTTTTTTTTTATTTCTTTTCTTCTTTTCTATAATAAATAATAATAATTATATTTAAACTTTAATACAAACAAAAAAATTTTTTTTTCTTTTCTTTTCTTTTAATAATAAAATTTTTGAATGTGTTTTTTTTTTTTTTTTTTTTTTTTGTTAAAGTTATTTAATTAAGAAATAATAGGAATAATTAAAAAAAAAAAAAAAAAAAAAAAAAAGGATTTAGATATATTGAAAAGTTAAAACCAATAAATATTAATTAATCAACAGACGAATAAAATAAAATAAAATATAATTTATTAAAAAAAAAAAAAAAAGATCCATTACAATGTAATCTTAATAGATACTTAACTCTTCTTATTATTTGCAATGATTATGTGTAGTAATTATATAATTTATTTTTTTTTTATTTTTATTTTTTTTATTTTTTTTATTATACTATATATTTTTTTATTGGTGCATTTTTATTCATCTTTAAATATTATAAATGGTGGAATAATAATTGAAATTATTAATAAAATTTTCTTATTATTTAAAACTTTTAAATATCTAATTATAATAAGGAATAATTAATTAAAATTATAATTATATTTAAATTATTATTCATATTTCATTTAATTATGTATATTATTTATAATTTACATTTTTTTATTTTTTATTTTTTATTTTTTTTTTTTTATACTATATTTTTTTTTATTGGTGTATTTTTATTCATTTTTTTTTGTTTTCATAGTAATGTAGTATAGATGGAACAGTATAATAATTTATCAAATATAAAAAAAAAAAAAAATAGTTCTCCTTCTGTTCAAAACATTATATATATACTTAATAATTAATAATATAAATATATGCAAAAATATATATATATAAATAAATAAAAAGTTTTATTTTTTTTGGATTATTGATAAAAATAAAAATTAACTAAATAATAATAATAAAATAATAATAAAATAAAATATAAATAAATATATATATATATTTATTTACTTTTTAATAATTTCTATTTTTATTGAAGGGTTATGATATTTTTTTTTTCATTTCTTTATTTAAAAAAGATAAATTAAAAAAAAAAATTTTTTTTATCACATTAAAGTTTTAATTTTAATTTAAAAAAGACATAGCCTCTATACAAAAAGAAAATGAAAATAAATAAATGTAAAAAGAAAATGTAAATAAATAAAAGTATAAATAAATAATTTGGTTAAATTTAAACAACAACTAAAAAAAAATATATATATATATATATGTTTTTATTAAATGATAAATTTAATTTTTGAACTATTAAATTTATAATAAAGTTTATTATTTTTTTTATTAATTTGATGGCTATTATCTACTTACATAGATCTTATATATTTATAAATATTTAAATATCAATTTTAATAAATAAATAAATAAATAAATAAATAAATAAATAAGTATATAAATAAATAAACAAATAAGTTAAAAATTGTATTAATTCTATAAACATGAATTATTTTTGTATATACATAAACATAATAAATTGTGTTTAATATTTATAATTATTATTATTATTATTATTATTATTATTTTTTCATATAAAAATTTTTTTGTATTTTTTTCTTTAATTTTTTTTTTTTTTTTTTTTTACAAATTTTAATTATTTGTATTTTTTTTTTATTATGGAAATACATTTTAGTAAATAAAGTTCATTCATTGTATAATGAATTAATACTTTTCCTTTATTGAGTCAACTTTTTTTTTTTTTTTTTTTTGTTTATATATATATATAGTTATTGCAAAAAAAGGTATATATTGAATTTTCCATTTCATTTAAACAGCATCATATTTATACTAATAGAATTTCTTTTCTTACTATACCGCATTACTGAATATCTACCAAACTAAATTTATTATACTTTCATTTTAAATAATTGAGCAGAAAAACAAAAAAAACATAATAAACAACCAACAAACAACTAGCAAAAATGAACAATATATTAAATAATTGAAATTTATTATATATTAAAATATAAATTGATATATTCATTTTTGTTTTATTATTAAAAGAAAAAAAAATTTTATTTAATTTATATTAGTGGTATATTTATTAATAATTAATAAAATCTTATTATGATTACTCATCTTAAATTTGATTTTAATAAATAATTAATTATATTTTATATAAAATATTTAATAATGAGAATATCTTTGTCTCATAATCCACTTCATATCTTCATATACTATAAATAAAATAAATAAAATATTTAAATAAAATAAATAAAATAAAATAAATAAATAAAATAAATAAAATATTTAAATAAAATAAATAAAATATTTAAATAAGATAAATAAAATATTTAAATAAAATAAATAAAATATTTAAATAAGATAAATAAAATATTTAAATAAAATAAATAAAATATTTAAATAAGATAAATAAAATATTTAAATAAAATAAATAAAATATTTAAATAAGATAAATAAAATATTTAAATAAAATAAATAAAATATTTAAATAAGATAAATAAAATATTTAAATAAGATAAATAAATAAATAAATAAATAAATAATTTTTTTTATTATTTCCATAATATTTCAATTTATATTTAATAAATTATAATTAATAATTTTTTTTTAAAAATAAATAATATTTTTTTTTTTAAAAAGCATATTCTATAATTCCATTTTTTTTATTTGATTTGCTAAGAATGTTATAGTAAAAATGTATTAAACATGTAGAGTGAACTTGTTCTTAATATTAATTATTGAATTTCAAATATTAAAAATTAGTTGAATATACATATTTATATATAATATTAAGCTTTGTGTATATATATATATAAAATATAAGAAAATTATTTTATTTTATTGTATATACATATGTATTATATATATAATTTAGAGATAAAGAAGGAAAGATAGAACGAAAATAATAAATTATTAAGTTTAAAGATGATATTACTAATATTATTATTCCATTATTAATTAATATAGTTAAAAAAAAATAAAGTCAACTCCTAGAATTTTTTAAGATATATTTATATATGAATTTTCTATATTTTGCAAAAACTGACTAATTTATTAGGTAAACTTTATTACATAAAAAATGAGCATTATATATATATAAAACTTAGTTACATATTTAGTATCATTGATGATACTTTATTATTCGTTCACACAAAAGCTACATTATACGGTCTTCTTTGGTTGGTTTTGTTATACAATATGAATCTCCTGAATTTTTTTTTTTTTATTTTTTAGAATTTTAGAATGACTTAAAGAACAATAATTAAAATATTATATATTTAAGTTTTTAAAATTTTTATTATAACAAATTAAGATTTTACCTATTAACTCTTAATATCAATTATTTATTTTAATATTTAATATTTATTTATTTACTTAAATATATTTATTTAAATATATATCTATTTATCTATTTATTTATATATCTATTTATATATTTATTTAGATTTATTCATTTTTCAGTTTATACAAGAAATCATCAAATTCTTCCTATTTTAGGTATTTTTTTTAAAAAAAATTAACAAAATAAATAAATAAATAAATAAATAAATAAAAATTTTATTATTATTATTTTTTATTTAATGTTTTTTTTTTGTAATTTCAATTTCGATCTTCCATATAATAAAATTTAAAATAATCATAAACTTAAAATTTAAACTCAAAAGCTTATTTTATTTTATTTTATATTATTTTTTATACATCATTTCTTTTATGTTATTTATTTCATTTTTTTATTTTATTTCATTTCTTTTATTTATTTCATTTCAATTTTTTCATATCATTTTTTTTTTTTATTCAATATTTGAAAGCTGATTTAATTCATATATGAATATATTTCTATTATAAATATTATTATAAATGTTAAAACAAAATGAACTTAACCTCGTATAGAATAAAAAAAGATTATATTTATTTTTTATTTTTATTTTATTTACAAAATGATGTGGTTTAAACTTTATTTTAATTAAATAAGGATAATATTATAATAAATTATTATATCATATATCATTGGCATATAATATACATATAATATAATTTTCATTATTATAAATATATATATAAAATAATATACAATTTAAAATAATATAATCATACAGTATAAAATAATATATCATGAAAAATAAAAAATAAGAAATAAAAATATTAATTAGAATTATATCAACAAAATTTAAAAAAAACTTTAATTAATATAATTTAAATGTGTTAATGTTTATTTAATATTATTTAATATATGTACAAATGTTTTTTATTTAATTAATAATTTAAAAAAAAAAAGAAAAAGAATATACTATTTTTTAATTTAATTCAATTTAATTTAATTTATTATGATTTTTAAGAAATCGATTGATTCTATTTTATTATTATTTTTTATATATTTTCATATATATATTATAAATTATATATTTTATACTATATATTAATACTATATATTATATATTATATAATATATTATTTGTACTTTTTTCTTTTTTATTTATTTATTTATTTAATTTTATTATAGATCTATAGGAAATAATAATAAAACAAAATTAAAAAATAATGACAGTTTGTTTTGCTTTTTGGAATATGGAACAAGAATATAATGCTTTATTGTTTTATTTTAATTATGATATTATATAATATAAAAAAAAATAATAAATATTAATATAGAACATTAATATCATTTAGTATGATATCAAAATATAAAGCATAAAATAATTTATGAAGTAATATTGAATTGATTACTGCTTTTTATTTTTTTATTTTTTATTTCTTATTTTTTAACAGGTCTTTATACCATAATTATTTCTTGTTCATTTTTGTTTAATTATTTTTTCCTTTTTATTTATTTATTTATATTTATATTAATTTATTTATTTGTGTTTATATTAATTTATTACTTTTTATATATTTTTTTATTTATTAAATAAATAAATAAATAAATAAATAAATAAATAAATAAATAAATAAATAAATAACCTTAATTCTTTAATATGAATTTTATTATTGTACTAATACACATATTTATATATTATATATATATATTTATATTTTTTTTATTATAAGTTTCCTGTTATTCAAAATTCTTTATTTATTTTTTCTTGCTTATATACATTTCACAAGATTTACCTACACAAATTATTAATGATACATAAATAAATTTTAATAATTAAAAAAATACGAATATATATGGATTTAAATCCTATATTTTTTAATTATATATTATAGAAAAAATAGAAAAAGATAGAATGAAATGGCATAAAACTACAATATTTAATAATCAAAATATTATTTTTTTTTACGAACAACTTTACTAAAATTCATTATATTTCAATTTACTTGTGGAATATATTCATTATTAATAATCTATTATACATAATAGTCCTATATTAGCAACAATGGTATGGAATTTTTTTTTATTTAAAAAAAAAAAAAAAACTTAATTTTAATTTTGTTTAATATTATTAAGGAAGTGAACTATGGAATTTAACTATTTTATTAATCTAATAAATTTATTATTAAAATTATTTATGAGTTATTATTATTATATTTTTTTTATTTTATTTAATTTTTTTTTTTGAAAAATTAATACTAACACCAAAAATAAATATCATATTCTATTAAAATACAATAATAGTATTATATTATTTCATAAACTCTATAACTATAAGAATATCTTTAATATTTTTTATTTTTATTTTTATTATTATTATTATTTTTTTTTTTTTGGTTTTAAATAAAATCATAACTATAATTAATAAAAATAAATGAAATAAATATTCATTTAGTTGAATTTTTTTTTTTTTTGTATATAAAATAATAATATAAAAATAACCAAAATAAATGAGTATAAAAAAAACATTTTATATTACATCATAAACATTTATAAAAAATAAATAAATAAAAAAAAAACAATTTTAATATGTTATAAAATGTTCATAAATTATAAATTAATATTTCCTAGTCTTAAAATAAAATTAAATAAAATAAAATAAAATAAAATAATAATTATTATTAGTATTGATATAACTTAGTTTTAACTATAGTATTTGTATTTGTGTTTAAGGCAATATTGCTTTTGTGGTTGTAATAATGAAAAAAGATTGGTGTGACGTTTAGATGAATCATTAATTATTAATAATTAAAAGTATATATTTAAATATTTAAATATATATTTTATATTTGTATTGTTGAATATATATTAATATATATAGATATATATTTTACATATATTTAAAGATATTTATACTTTTTATTTTTGGTTTGTTTTATTATATTTTATTATATTTTATAATATATTTTTTTTTTTAAAATAAGGATATTTATTTGAATATATTTGAAAATTTTTTTTTTATTTTTTGTAAAGATAACTCTGAAATAAATAAAATTGTATGCTCCTTTTTATATAAAGATTATAATAAATAAATATATATATATAAGACAAACAAACAAATAATAATAAATAAACTAATAAATAAGTAAATGAACATATAAATAAATAAATTATTAATAAATATATAAATAATCATTAATAAGTAAATAAATTAATAATAGATAAATAAATTATTAATAAATAAAATAAATAAATAAATAGTAAATGAATGAATGAATAAATAAATAATTAATAAATAAATAAAATAAATAATTATATAAATGAATTAATACATTAACATTTCCAATGTTAGAGTTTATTGCTTTGTGACACAGTAAAAATTCTATTAATATTTAACATATATTTTTAATATATTGTAATATACTAAAAGAAGATTTTATAATATGAAGATAGTAAATAATGGATGTACTAAAATTTAATATTTTCTTTTAATTTTTATTTTTATTATTATTAATTAATTTTGTGATACAATTCTAAATAATATTAAAATAAAATGGAAAAATTTTTTTTTTAAAAAATATATACAAATAATTATTATACTTTTAAGTTTAAATTATAATATTGGTTGGAATGGTACAATATTTACTATTTAGAAAAATAATTTATTTTTTCTTTTTTTCTTCATTTATTTATTGGTAAACCCATTTTATTGATATATATTATGTAATATATAATAAAATATATTGCACTAAATTAATCTATATAAGTAAATATTTTATAATAAAGTTCTCATCAATAAAAGTGTTTATGGATTATGTATTACAATATATTTAATATATAAAAGATTTAAATATATAATTTTAATTTATATTAAATTTTAAAGTCTTAATTTTATTTTTTTTTTAAAAAATTTAATTATTAAAAGATTATTTATTTAATATTTCCTTTTTTTTTCTATTTCCTTTTAGTTTTTAAATTGGATTTCCAAAAAAGGATATAAACTTTAACTATCTTTTTTTTTTTTTTTTTTATAATTTATTTTTAGTATAAATATTCTCTTTTTTTTCCATAATTTGAATTGATTTAATATTATTTTTTTTCTACTTTTCATTTTTTTTTTAATGATTTATACCAATATCAAATATAACAAATATTAATAACTTTTTTTTTATAATTTTTTTGTTTTATATTTTTTTGTATTTTTTTTTTTTTTCCTTTTTTTTTTTTTTTTTTTTTTTTTTTTTTTTTTTTTTTCTTTTGAAGAATTAGAAAAAAAAATATGCAATATTTTTTAAATACATTTAAAAAAAATATACAAATCATAATAATAAATAATATAAAATTTATACTATTTGAAAAATAGATATTTTTTTTTATGTATTAAAAATAAAATAATAAAGTTAATAATAAAAATAACAGCAATAACAAAACAAAACAAAACAAAACCAAAAAAAAAAAAAAGAACTTAATATTGAAATAATTCGATGATATAATTTTTTTTTTGTAAAAAAAAGAAAAACATGGATAATTAAATTAATAGTAATATTATAATATCAAATAACAAAAAATACTGTTTTATTTTTAGATACTTTATAATTTTAGAAAAAATTTTAACAAAAGTAATAAAATTTATAAATTATTAAGTTTCTGAAAGTAAAAAAAAAATAAAAAACTAAAAACTACAGTTAATAAATAAATTTTTTGTAATAAAATTTGTAAATAGAAATATTTTAGAAGTAATTTAGTCATTGATAGTTCATATAGTTTCAATTTGATACATTTAAAATATATTCAAATAATATTTTTTTAATATAATCAAAGAAATAGTAAATTTAAATAATTACATTTATTTTTTTGGTTGTTAATATTTTTTTTATTTCTAATATAATGTTTATCTGTTTTTTATTATTATAAAAAAAAGATATTAATGTATAATTAGAAATATTTAAAATACAATAAAAAAGTTTATTAAAAAAAGAAAAAAAAATTCAAAAAAAAAAAAAAAATAATATAATCAATTTTATAAAATTAAAACAAACTTTCAAAATAACTTTAAAGCAAGCAAGCACTAATAATATTAAAAAGTACATTAATAATAAATTATTTATAAAACAAAAAAAAATATAAAAAATATTTTTATTTCTCATACATACAGTCATATCTATTTAAATATTAAATATAAAAAAGCGTAGTTATATTCTAATATAATATAATTTAATATAATAATATTTTTATTTATCAATATATTTTTTTTAAATAATAAAACTTCTGTTTCATTGAAATATAAAATTTAATTTTTGTATTATAGAAGTTATTTTTTCATTACAAGTCATAAATAAACAAAAAAACAGAAAAAAAAAAAACAATAATAATAATAATAAAAAAAGAGAATATTTTTTTTTCTCATTTTAATTCATTTACAAAAATTCTATATCTATATATATATAATATATATTATTTTAAAAAAAATTAAATAAAGAATAAAGAGTAAACAGTAGTAAATATATATAAGATTAATAAAAAAAAATTTTTTTTTTCTTCAAATATTATTAATAAATTTATACTTTTATTCAATATAACAATATGGAATTACTTAATGAAACATTAGATTTATTAGAAAAATATGAAAAAGGAAGAAAAAACACTGTTTCATTGAATAGTGTTAATACTGTTGTTCAAAAAGATGATGAAAAAGGAAATAAAGAAAATAATAACTCTAAAAGATTAAGTACAGCTGAATCTAGTGTGACTCGTATTAATTCAGTGGGTGCCAGAAGTTCAAAATCAATTGAACTACGATCTAATTGTGATTCTGATAGTGAGCATGAAGGTTTTGAAGAAGATGAAGATGAAGAATTTAAATCCTTTCCTGATGATAGTCTAGTAAGTTCTCAAAATGATAAAGAGAATATTAATTATGATACGGATTACTATGAATATCTTAATCAAAAGAATGGTGGTCGTAAGCGTTTTAACAGTATGCCTTCTTCTGAAAGACCCTATGTTCAAAGATCTCGTTCAAATAGCTCTCTTAGTACACCAGAACTTCTTATTTATGATAGTAATGAATATGATAGTTCCAGTAGTTATGGTTCAATTAATGGTGGAAGAGAAAATATTCGACCACCTCAGTTACCTGATTCACATGATAGATATTTAAATGGAAATAATAAAAAAATTTTCCTAAATAATCAGCTTATCGAAAATAACGAAAAGTTAGATGACACTAAAAAGACTCCTCAAAATAAGCAAGGCGTTGAAAATAGTGATAATTTATTAAATGTCATGGATAAAGATACTACTACTAATAATAATAATACTAATAATACCAATACTAGTACTGATACTGGAAAGCAAAATTATTTATCAGTTTCTTCTTCATCTGATTTCGTTATACCACTTCGTAGTCATTCATTAGTAGAAGATGAAATAACTAAAAGAATTAAAGCTAAATCTTACATTAGTCCATCTAGTTCACCAAAACCTTCAGTAAAATCATTACAATCACCAAAAATGAAAAGAGAAACTTTAAAGGTTAATATGGATGATTTAAAAGTACAAGTTGATAATCTCAAAAAAGGTAACGGAAATCAAAATGGTGATTCTTCGATAACTATTCCTTTACCTTCTCCAACTACACCAACTTCTCCTTCTTTACCAGCTTCACCAAGTTCACAAGCTGGTAATGATTCGTTTATTGGACCAATGTCTAGATCATTTAGTATTAATCATAATAATAATATATCTCCAAATATATCATATAATGATCATAATCTTCGTCCAATTTCTTCACTTTATCGTCAACATTCTCTTGGTAGTCATGATCAAAGATTAAGTAGAGCTCTAAATAACCGTTATTCTTCCTACGAAAATTGTCGTTCCAGATCCATGTCTCCAAATCATCATAAGCCAACATTAGACGCCTTACCAGGAAATATTAATGCAGATGGTGGTGTATCCAGAGGATATTCTTCTTCCACACCTCCAGACATTTGTAAAAGTCATGAAAAAAATATTAAGGAAGCTGTTGCTTCTCCACTTACACGTGAAACTCCAAATTTATCTCATATTCCTCTTCATAATACTAATAAAAATGATAATAATCAGTATCATGAATCTTATAAGAATTCTGATGTCAAAAGTGATTTACCACATATCTATACTAGTCATTCTTCTGTAGAAAGTGAAACTAATGTTAAAGAAGCTGGATATCATGAAGGTCATTCTTTAATAGAAAATCATAGTCAAATTATGGATAAATCATTTTTCGAACAAATAAATAGGAGTGGTAATCCAAATGATCAAAGAAAAAGTGTACTCACCAGTACAAGTACTACTAATTCAATCATTATTCCTCCTAGTATTCCTATTCAAGGCGGTAAGAAAAATTCGTTAGAAATTAATAATGGTTTATTAACACCTCAATCTATACCAGGTACACCAGATTTAGGATTTAATCTTAATCTTAATAGTAATAATAATAATAGTAGTAATAATAATCATATTCATAATACGAATGTATCCCATGGAAATTATGATGGTATTCGTCTTCCAATTAGTAAAAGAAAATCAAGTATTCCAAATCCTCCACCATTAATATTGATGGAAGAACCTATGGAAGAACCTATGGAAGAACATTTAGAAGATTTAAAAAGAGAGGTCAAAAATGAATTAAAAAATGAACCTATGAAAGAAAAGCAACAACAACAACAACAACAACAATTCCGAACAACTTCATTTCAAAAGTTTTCTGAAAAGGAGGTATTTAGTACCCTTATGGATTTATTAAATCAAATGGAAGATAATCAAAATAAAACTGATCAAAAACTTATCAGTGATGCCCCTGTTCAACGAGCCTTAGATAATTTAGTAAAATCTTACTTCCCAGAAGGTCTTAATAGTAATGATGAAGCTCCTGTACCAAAATATCAAGCACCAGTTGGAAATTTACCTAATACTCCAAGATCTCCAATTCCTAAGAATTCTATGATGATCGGTACACCAAAATTAAATAATATGGAATCGGCATTAAATAATTCTATGATGATCGGTACACCCAATTTAAATAATATGGAATCGGCAGTAAATAATTCTATGATGATCGGTACACCCAAATTAAATAATATGGAATCGATGGCAAATAATTCTATGATGATCGGTACACCCAAATTAAATAATATGGAATCGGCAGTAAATAATTCTATGATGACACCCAAATTAAATAATATGGAATCGATGGTAAATAATTCTATGATGATAGGTACACCAAAATTAAATAATATGGAATCAATGGCAAATAATTCAATGATGATAGGCACACCAAAATTAAATAATATGGAGAAATTAGATAATAAATTATTAATAAATGGATATAATTCTGGTAATGAATCTGAAGGTAGTGTTCGTCCAAAATTTAAGGAATCTAAAAAGTTCAGAGATCAAAGAGAATTACAACAAATTCTTAATTATAGCTCACCATCCCTTGTGGTTAAATCTAAAAAGGAAAGAGCAAAGCAACAACAACATTTGAGGTTAATACAACAACAACAAAAACAAGAAATGAGAGTTAAAATGATACAACAGCAACAACAACAACAACTTCAAAATCATCTTAAACAACAAATAAGTCAAAAAGTACAACAAAATGCTATGATTCAACAGAAACTTAAACAACTTAATAACAAAAATTCAATGGGAAGTCCAGCTATTAAGATGATGACTCCTGAATTAGATTTTCATTCTCCTAATATTAATAATGATTTTGACTATAATGATTTTAATGACTTTAGTGATAATAATAACAATAATAGGGATAGTGTTCCACCTCGTTTTGATTCCATTGTTCCCATCATGTCACCTGCTTCCAGTACTGTTTCTATGGATAATATTGCTGCTTTATCTCCAAGACCACGTAAAACTTCATTTAATAATGGCTTAGTTTCACCTTATCAATCTGTACTTTCTCCACTTAATAGTAATAATAGTAATCAAAAATCACCATTGTTTTCAATGGATAAAGCTGGAATTCTTGTAACTAATGAATTACAAGGAATTTCTGTTTATCCTCATGAACATAGTGTCATATTAGATGGTAATTCAATGATTTCTGGTAGTAAGGTATCCTTAGTTAAAACAAAACCTAATAAAGTTATTCCACCAATTAATACTAATAGTAATAATAGAATATCACCAAATATGTCTTTTACTAGAATGTCTATGATGGTCCCAACGATTGGTGTGTCTCCAACAATTCAAGATAAAAGTTTTTCTTTTGAAATAAATAATAATTCTACTGATGTTAATGGATCACAACAAAGATTACATAATAAAAGTCCTTTTATTCATAATGCTGAATTAACTACAACTAATAATACTACCTCTACCTCTACATCCTCATCTACTACTTCTTCTTCTACTTCTACTTCTGAAAAGAAGCGTAAGGATAGATCAAAGAAGACTTCTATCTTCTATATGCCACCTGATAATAATTCTAAGCCATTATCAGCTATTGTTTCAGATGTTTCAGATGTTTCAGATGTGTCTATAAATAGTGAAGAACTTGATACCATTACTAAAAATAATACAATTATTAATAGTAATAGTAATGCTCAAGGTTATAAATATAGAAATTCACTCTATAAAAATATGGGTTATAATTTATCAGCAGATAATTTAAATTCATTAAAAGAAAATTCAGAAGGTATTGCTCCATTAAGGAAATCCAATTCTATTGGTAGTCAACGTAATAATTATGGTATAATGGATGATGAACGTCATAATCAATTTACAAAGTTTGATGCTAATCAAAGGGAAGGTGAAACGTTTATTGATAGTTTTTTAAATGAAATTAATGCATCTACTGGTTTTGAAAATAATATTATTCATCAAAAAGCACAAGAAGATTTAGCTATAAGAAGAGAACTGGAAATGAGAAGAAGAACAATGAATATGAATATGAATATGGGTAAGGGTAATACAAGTGCAAATCTCACTATAGGATCTCCTTCCAGTTCTATTAATATTAATCCATCAAATAATAATAAAAAAGAAATTAATAGTGAAAATTATTCGTATGGATCTTATGGTCATAGTCCAAATGGTTTAGCAAATAATGAATTTACTAATCAATATATGTATAAATAATCATCAAATAAAAGGATATTATTCAAAAAAAAAAAAAAGATTTTTTTTCATATATAAAAAAATAAAGTACAATAAAAAGTAAAAAAAAAAAAAAAAAAAAAAAAATGAAAAATGAAAAATGAAAAATGAAAAATGAAAAATATGAAACAGAAAAGCAAAAAATAAAATTTAATAGTTGAACAACGTTAAAGTTTATTCTACTTAGATAAAGTATATAGGATAATAATTCTAATAATTATAAAATATATATACATTTGAAGCATTTTTATATAGATAAATAGAAATTTGATAAAGAATGCTATTATTAAAATCCTATTTATAAATTTAATATGCTTCTTTTTATTTCTTATATTATTTATTTTTTTTCTTTTTAAATTCATTTAACAAACAAACAAACAAACAATAATAACTTAAAAAAAAAAAAAAAAACAGGGCGGAATTATAAGTATCTAGTAATTTAATTTTTAAGTATTAAGAATGATTGAATATTTTAATAATCAATTATTCATTTTAATACAAATTAATTTTAAGAATTTAATAACTTTCTAATTTATTATTTCTTTTATGTATGAAAACAAAAAAAAAACAAAAAAAAACAAAAAAAAAAAAACAAAAAAAAAATAAAGAAGAAGAGTAAATGATACATGATAATTATGAAAAATAAATCAAAAAAATAATTGCATTAAAAGCAAAACAAAACAAAATAATAATAAAACTACTAATAAAATAACCAGTCAAACAAACAAACAAACAAAAATAAATAAATAAATAATACTAATAATGATAATCATCAAAATTAAATATATATAATAAACATAAAAAAAAAAGAAAAAAAGAAAAAAAGAAAAATATCAAAATATCAAAATGTCAAAAATATCAAAGAACCAAAAAAAAGCAAAAATCAAAAAACAAAAAACCAATAAATCAAAAAAATCAAAAAAATCAAAAAAATCAAAAAATCAAAAAAAAAAAAAAAAAAAAAAAAAAATTCAAAGTAAAAAAGTAATAAAACGTCCAAGCTTAAACAGGAAACAAATAATAATAATTAAAAAAAAAAAAAAAAAAAAAAAAAAAAAAGAATAGCCGAATTTAAATATATATATTTCTTTTCTTTTTTTATTTTATTTTATTTTTTTGTTTATATATTAAATTTTTTTATTATATAAAAAATTTAATTATTAAATAAATTATTTTTTATTTAATTTTTTATTTAAAAGAAACAAAACAAAACAAAAAAAACAAACCAAAAAAAAAAAAAAAAAGAAAGATAATTAAAATTAAAAAAAATTTCAGGGAAATATATATAACTAATCACTTTCACATACGTTCATAAAAATTATAAAAAAAAAAATTTTTTTTCCAAATTTAAAAGTATTAAAATATAAGTTTTTTTTTAATTTTTTTTTTTTTTTTAATATTTCATTATATGTTATTTTATTTTTTTCTTTTTTGGAAAGTTAAAAAAAAAAAAAACAAAAAACAACTATTTCATGATTTTTTTTTTTTTTTTTTTTTTTTTTTTGATTGTATTAAAATAAAAATAAAAACAAAACAAAACAAAATAATAAATATAAATAATAATATAATATAATAAAATTAAAATAAAATATAATAAATTATTTTTTAATAATCTATTAAAAATAAATAAATAAATAAATAAATAAATAAATAAATTATTTTGTGTTTAATATAAATAATGCTTTTATAATATTTTATTTACATATATAAACATTAAATATATATATATATATATATATGTATTTTACTTTTCATTTCTTTATTCAAAAAAGATAAATTAAAAAAAAAAAATTTTTTTTTATTACAGTAATGTCTTAATTTTAATTTAAAAAAGAAATAGCCTCTATATAAAAAGAAAAAGAAAAGGAAAAATAAATTAATAAATAAATAAATAAAAGGAAAAAAAAAAAAAAATCAAATCCATTTTTAATCTATGAAAGTATAGAGTTTATAAAACTTAAAAGAGGTTTTACATAAATTAAATTTTTAAAAAAATTTTATTTGTAATGGTATATTTTAAATAAATATTTACATTTATATTTATACTTTAATTTATTGTTTAATATATAATATATGTTAGAAACTGTTGATTGAATATAAAAAAAAATTAATCTAAAGATTCCATTGAAATATATTTATTTGGTCCGTTTGATCCTCCAGAAATATTATTATTATTATTACTATTGATATTATTTGTATTATTTATGGTATTATTATTATTATTATTATTATTATTATTATCAATACTGTAGTAACTACTGCTGTTATTATTGCTTTGAAGAGGATCGTTTATATTCTCTAAATAATATTTTTCCTTTTCTACTTCTATTTCTTTTTCTTTTTCTTTTGCTTCCTCTGTTACTTCTTCTTTATTTTCAACAATTTCAGTGGGAACACCTTGAGGTACTTTCATTGTTTTCATTATCATATTATTTACACTACTTGACTCTGGATTAGATGTAGTAGTATCTTCATAAATTGTTTTATTATATTCTTCTTTCTCTTCTTTTTCTTTTTCTTTTTCGTCTTCTTCTTCTTCTTCTTCTTCTTCTTCTTCTTCTCCTCTATCTTTTTTTACTTTTACTTCTCTTTCTTTTTCTTCTTCTTTTCTATCCCTCTTTTCTTCTTCTTCCTCTTTGTTTTCCTTCCTTCTTTCTATCTTTGCTTCTTCTATTTCTGCTTCTGCTTCTGCCTCTACCTCCTCTCCTTCTTCTTCAGTCATATGACTAGTAGCAATAATATCATATTTCTTTTCGGGAGTTTGATTTCCATCCTTTCCTTTAGTAATCTTGGATAGTTCATTCTTTTTCTCAGTAATATCTTTATCTTCAATATCTTCCGT
>JACVTC010000001.1:2920000-3050000 GCA_016946835.1 Neocallimastix lanati (nom. inval.) | reverse complement strand
TATAAATATTATTTATAAAATATATATATTATGTATAAATTATTTTTTATTTCATTAATATTTTTAATTATTTTTGATTATTTTTTAGTTTATTTTTTTAAACTAACATTGTTTTTCTTTCGTTTCCATTTTTGACAATAACTTCTCTAGCATTCCAGAAGAGATGAACTTGACAAGGCGTATAACTGTCATATTCAAATTCTAAGTGGACTCGACAATTTTTGCTATCGAAAGTATTATTATTATTTTGTTTAGTCATTAGGGAATCAATTTGAATCACACATTCATTGCTATTTTGATGTTGATGAACATTATCATAGTTAGCATTTAGGTTTAGGTTATTATTTTTCATGTCTTCATATTCAACTTTGGTTATTTTTATTGAGTGTTTATGAAGATTAACAAGTGACTGTATGGTAATGGGAGCATCATATTCAGATATATGTGTCTTTTTTTTTTTTTTTTTTTTTTTTTTTTTTTAATTTGTATTATTATTATTATTATTATAATTATTATTATTATAATTATTATTATTATTATTATTTTTAATTTTTTCATATAATATATATGTATGTATGTATGTATAGGTATGGTTTTTAATATTTAAAAAATATAAAATAAAAATATATATATATATATATATATATATACATTATATTATATAATAATAATTATTATTATTAAATATTTAAAAATAGAGATATAAATAATATATATAAGATTATTATTATTTAAAATAAAATAGAAAAAAAAAAAAAAAGTTAGTTCATAGAAATAATTATATTAATAGAAGATATTGTTAGAAGGTATTATTAAAAGTTTTTTTTTATTGAATATATCAATTTATATATCAAATATTTTTTTTCAAAAGAAGTTTTTTCCTTTTCTTTTTTTTATTTTTTTTTTCTTTTATTTTTATTTTCATGGTAATTTTTTTTTTTATTTTTTATAAAGAATATATATATATATTAAAGAATGATAATGATATTTTTACTTGTCCGAATGAAATGCCAAATTCTGTTAATTCTTGCTCTGTAATAACTCCATTTTCTATTGCTTCCAATAAATCTGACCATAATAAACCAGTGCCTGTCATAATATTATTTTGTACTTGTTCATTAATTAAATTTCTTGTGGTTGAATTGGAATTATTATTTTCATTCCTGTTGACAATAAAATAGGGTCCAAAATAAAGACCGAAAGAATTAGTGAAATAGGATATCGTTGAGGGAACATTATTTCTTTGTTCATTTCTTCTAGAAAAATAATTACCCATGTTTTAATTCTTCTTCTTCTTCTTCTTATTATTATTGTTATTATGTTATTATTATTATTATTATTTATTTTTTTTTTTTTTAACAAAAAATCAAATCCAAGAAAGTAAAAACAAGAAAAAAGAAAAGAACATAAATAAACCAATAAACCAACAAACTATATATGATACAATAAATCGATTTTATGTTTTATACGTTTTTATAAATATATATATATATATATATGTAAAAAATTTTATTTATGATGATGCAATAAAAAAAATAAAGTAAAAAAAAAAAAAAAAAAAATAATTTAATTAATATCCATAAATGTCAAGTGGCAAAAGTTGAAATAGTACTGAAGGTAATAATATTAAATAATTGGTAATTTCATTAATCATAAAATAAATAATAATAATAATAATAGTAATAGTAATAAATTTGAGAAAAAAAAAAAAAAAAAAAAAAAAATTAATTTCATTGAATTTTTTTTTTTTTTTTTTAAATTATATTTTTTTAATAATTTAATTATAGTTATATATAAAAGAATGTATTAAATTTAATTAATAAATTAATACTATATAAATTAATGTATATTGAAAATAAATAAATAAATAAATAAATAAATAAATAAATAAAATAATAAAGTAATAAAGTAATAAAAGGTTTATAATTAAATTATTATTTATTCATATTCAATAAGTAAAAATACTTTAAAGAGTTAACTTTTTTTTAACTTTATAATAAAAATTATATATAATTTTTTTTTTGTTTTTTATTAATTAATATATTTTTATAATCCATTTGATCACTCTTTTTATTATTTGTTATTTTTGATTGATTTAATTTTTTTTATTTTTATTTTTATATTATTCAATAGTCAATTTTTATATTAATTATATTTATATATGAATATATATAATAAAATGTTTTTTTTTTTTTTTTTTTTTTTTTTGAGAAAAAATTACAGTTTATTATAATTAAAGTTATTTCCATATAATATTTATTAATAATAATATAATAATAATATAATATTTATTGTTATCATTATTATTTGATATCGTTATTATTAAAAAATATTTAAAAGTAATATTTAAAAAAAAAAAAAAAAGTATACTTTTCATTGATAAAATTGATCATAAGTTTTAGTTTAAAACATAAGATTTTATGTTTTAAACTAAATAGGATATCATCTAATTCATTCTATTATTAATAAATATATATTATTAATAATACTTTTTATTCATTTCTTATTTTCTCAAATTATATTAAATAAGTAAAATGATAACAATAAAAATTTGTAAATATGTTTCATAGAATAGAATTTATTGTATTTTTTTTTTTTTTTTTTTTTTTTATTATTACTAAGAATTGATCTTTTTAGTAGTTAATTTAATAATGAAATATCATAATTTAAAATTAATATAATGAACAGTAAAAATAAAAAATTAATAATATATTTATAATAAATATATTTTAAAACTGAGTAATAAAATTTTTTTTATATATATTAAACTTTTGATGTTGTATAATAAAATAAAAAAATATATATAAATAAAATAATTAAAAAATTTTTTTAAAAAAATTAAAAAAAAAAAAACATTTTTATAAATTCATATTAATTAAATTTTTAATTAAATTAAAAAAAAAAAAAAAAAAACAAAACAAACCAAAAAACAAAAACGTAAAATATCATATTTATATAAATTATATATATATATATATTGATTATTTTAAAAAAAAAAAATAAAATAAAATTAAATTACCAAAACTTGCTTTTTTAAAAAAAATATAAATATAAATATAAATATAACTAAAATGAAATAAAATGAAATAAAAAAAAAAGGGAAAAAAAAAAAGATATAAGATAAAATAAAACAAAAAAACAAAGAAGATAAAAAAATAAAAAACATCGATATCACTTTTCGTTATAATATTTTTTAAAAACATTAAAAAAAAAAAAATAAAATAACAACATATAACAATAATAATAGAACTATATTTAATAGTTTTTTTTTATTAAAATAAAATATTAATACAAATATACAAATAAAAATAAAAAAAAAAAAAATTTTTTTTTTGCTATTTAAAATTTTATTTTAAAATTGTTTTTTTTTAATCTATTTTTTTTTTTTATTCTTATAATTTTTAAATTTTTTTTTAAAACAAATAATCAAAAGGAGAAGAAAAAATATATATATAATTTTTTATTTATAAAAAAAAAAAATAATAATAATAATAATAATATACCATACGAATTTTTCAATTTTTATTATTTAACACTTAATACATTTTTAATATATATATATATTTTTTAAAACAAATTTATATATTTATATATGCAACTTCATGAGTATGTTTAATGAATAAAAAGAAATATATATAAAAAATTAAATAAAAAAATTTTTTTTTTTTTTTTTTTTTGTTGTATCGGTCATAGGTCATAGAATAGAATTAACTGTTAAAAATTAAAAAATTTTAAAAAATATTAAAATATTTATTATCTTTTTAATGCATTAATTTTTTGTTTTTAGTTTCTGTTTTGTTTTATATATATATATATTTATTTTTATTTATTTTTATTTTTGTTGTTTTTATTTTTTTTTTTTTTTTGATTATAAAATCATCTATTTTCTTTGATCTTATTATATCTATTATTATTATAATAAAAATTATTAGTATTTGTAACCATTAGAATATTTAAATTATATAAAAATACTAAAATATAATCTTTATAAAAAAAAAAAAAAAAAAAATGACTAGTACTATTCTTGAGGAAGAGTTCGATGAAAACTATGAACCAACCCTTGAAGGTATAAAAAAAAAAAAAAAAAAACAAATCCAACTATAACGATAAAAAAATACATACACATATATATATATCAATACCTTCTATTGAAGTTATATACAAATGCTTAATTATTATAAAATATAATATATATATATATAAGATATTATAAACACAAAAATTTTGTACTAAATATTATTAACATATCAAATATATATATATAAATATATATATGTATTTTATATAGAAATTGAGGAATATGCCTCATTTCTTGGAATGGATCTAGAAAAAGAAAGACATTTTCTTTGGATAGCACGAGAATCACTTAAAGCACCATTACCACCAAATTGGAAACCATGGTATCTATATAATATAAATTAATAGCAAATGAAATTAATTTAAAGGAAAGAACAATAACAACAACAGAAGCATCAAAAAAATAAAAAAAAATAAAAAATAATAAAATACAATATACAAATAAAAAAAAAAAAAAGATAAAAAAAATAAAAAAAATGAAATACAATATACAAGTAAAAAAAAAAAAAAAAGAAAAAAATAAAAAAGAAAAATAAAAAATAAAAAAAAAAAATACAATATACAAATAAAAAAAAAAATAAAAAAATAAAAAAAATGAAATACAATATACAAGTAAAAAAAAAATCTATATATATTTATATATAAACGAATATTAATTTCTTTATAAATATTTTATATTAAATAGTCAAACCGATGATGAAAACATATATTATTTTAATTTTGTAACTGGTGAAAGTATATGGGATCATCCATGTGATGAGTATTATAGAAAGTTATATCAAAGTGAGAAAGAAAAATGTAAAAAAGAAGGAATAGAAAATTATAAAAAAACTCATCCATCCATTATAACTGATGTAATATATAAATATATATTTATATACCATATATTATATCTATCTATATCTATATATATATAATACATTTATATATTAATAAAATAATATTTAAAAATATGAATGACTAATATATATATATATATATATGTTTTTTTTTTTTTATTCGTTTTATTATATTTTATTTAATTAAATGTATATAATTCATAATTCCTACTTATATATACAAAAAAAAAAAAAAATTAGGAAAAAGGAAATGTAAAACTATCTATGAATAATGATACAAAAATTAATGAAACCAAAAATAATCCGGTATTATCAAAACCGGTTGAATTAGCTCCAATAAAGAATGCCTATTTAAAACCAAAAACAACATCACCACAAGAAACAATAGATTCCATAAACATATTACCACCCACAAAAAATAATAAATTATTAAGTGTGTCGGATATAGATTTGTCTGATAATGAGGATGATAAGGAATGTGAGGAAGAAAAATCCGGATCATTAGAAGAAAGTAATTAATAATTATTGAAAAAAAAAAATATATATATATATATAAAAATAAAGAAAAAAAAAATTATAAAGATTTAGATTTAAATAGGGGGAAAATTTCTTTATTAATATTACATTACATATATTTAAAATGAAATATTAATTTATTTTATTTTATTTTATTTTATTTTTATTTATTTTTTTTTTTTTTTTTTTTTTTGATTATTATTTTAAAAATAAATATATATATATATATAATATAATATAATATAATAATTATTACAACTATATTAATTATATTTAAATAATGAAATACATAATAAACGTATGACTATAATAATATAAATAAATATTTTTATTGTATGAAGCTAATAGAAACATTAATCATAGTGATATAAATGGAGAGACTGAAGAAAATGATGATGAGGAAGAAGAAGAAATTGAAGAAGATGAAGATGATTTTGAGGAATATGATGAAGATGAAGAAGATGAAGAGGATTTAGAAGAAAAATCTGTAAGTGTAGAGCTTACAGAAGAAAAGAATAATAATATTTTAAAAATAATTGCAAATCAGAAGGCACCAACCATTGAGATGAATTCAGAAATTAGTGATAATTTCAGTATAACCGATAATAATAAATCAAGAGTTGAGGATCTGAAAGTAAAATCTCCTCTTTCTCCTGTAATATCACCCCCTAAAAAGAATTTAGTTATTGAATTTGCATTAACGAATGATAAAGATGAATCCTCACCACCACCACTACCAGAAAAAAGTAATACATTAGAACAAAAAAATACTAATAGTAATGTTGATACAAACACTAAAAAAGATAATAATAAAGAGGATCATAGAGATAGTAGCAAAGATATTGATGAAAACAACAAAACCAAGGAGGATATTAAAAAAAATAATAATAATAGTAGTAAAGGGAACAATGATAATAATAATGACAAAAGTGATACCAATAATAAAAAATTAACAAAAGAAGAAGAAGAAAAAGTAACCAAAGAAAAGGAAGAACTTCAAAAACAATTAGAAAAAGTAAGAGAAAGATATGAACTTCAGTTAAAAGAACTTAATGAAACAAATGAAGGAAAAATAAAAGAAATTGAAGCGATGCATGAAGAAGAAATGCAAAGCTTAATGGTAAGTAATGAAAAGGAATTAGTAAAGGAACGTGAATTGTTTACTACAAAAAGGAATGAATTGAAAAAAGCAAATGAAGAAGAACTTCAGGAAATTAAAACGAAACATATGAATGAAATTGATAGTATTATAAAAAGTAATAAAGAAGAGATAAGTAAAATTACAGGAGATTATCGTCAAAAAATTGAATCGGTGAAAAGTGAAAGTGATAAAAGTTTCAAAGAGCTTAAAAGTGATTTTGATACCCAAAAAACTAAATTAATGAATGAATACAAAAATAAATTGGAACAAATTCAAAAAGATAATGAATCCAATCTCTCCGAACTTCAAAAAAATAATCTTAAAAAGTTACAATCCGATCAAGAAATCGGATTTAATACCGAGTCGGATAAAATTAAAAAAGAATTCTCTGATAAATTAGATAAGTTGAAATCGGAGGAGGAGCAGAAATATAATGAGAAAAAACAAAAATTACTTAATGAAAATAATACCAAATTTGACGATGAGAAAAAGAATATTGAAAGGGATTATGAAACGAAAATTCAAACATATAAAAAGCAAAAGGAGGAGGAATTAGAAAAAATTAAAAAGAAATTTGAAGAGGAAAAGAAGGAATTAGATAAGAAACAAAAGGAAGCATTAGATGAAATTATGAATAATAAATTAAGTGAAGAAAAAATTAACGAATTAAAAGCACAAAATAGTAAAGAATTAGAGGATATAAAAAGGAAAGAAAAAGAGATTAATGATGAAATTCTTAAAAGAAAGGGAGAATTAAAACAGTTAGAAGATATTAATTTAAAAAAATTACAAACGGAAAAAGAAAAATTAAAAGAACAATATGATAAAGATTTTGAAAAAATAAAGCAAGATATAATTAAAAATTTTGATATAAAAGTTGATCATGAACGTCAAAAGATAGAAGATGACTATAATTTAAAAATAGAAAAGGTGAAAAAAACGTTCGAAAAAGATTTTAAAGAAACAAAATTAAAATTTGAAGAAGAAAGAAATAGACAACAGGAAACTCTCGAAAAAGAGAATAAAGAAAGAATATATGAATTGATACGACAAATGAAACATAAAGAGGAAATGAAGTTAAATCGTGAATTAGTAGAAATTCAAGAATTAGAAAGGGATAAATTTAATAAGCAACTAACAATAAAACGTAAGGAATGGGCTAAAGAAGAAGAGGAAGCGGAAAGAAATTTCAGTAATCGTATTAAGAAAATTAATGATAATATTAATGAATTAATTGATCAGGAAAAACAAAGAGAAGAAATGTATAGACAACATTTAGATGCTTTGAATATTGAAAATAAAAATTCAGATGCTCCTCAGAGTACTTCGGAAAAAGAAACTATTGATTCTGATAATGATAAATTACAAACTCAAATAAAATCCAATCAAGATATTAATGAACAATTATTAAAAGATATTGAATATCAAAGAGAAAAAATAAATCATCATAAAGAAATGCTTGAGGAAGAATTTAATCAATTAATGGAAATTTATGATAAAAGGAAAGAAGAACTAGAAAAGGATAAATTAGCTTTAGAAGAAGATTCCTCAATTTATCGTAATATTCTTGATAGTGAAATTAATGAATTAGCTTTAATTATTAAAGCTCATTGTGTCAACGAAAGAAAATTGCTCACTGATGCTAATGAAATTAATATTTTCAGTAAAGATAGTTCAAAATTGGTAAGAGATGATAGCTATTCGCACAGTCCAATCATTAAAGATCAAGGTAATCTTCATTACATAATAATTATTAATTACTATTAACAAAAAAAAAAAAAAAACCGTTTATTTATTAATATAAATGATAATAATATATATTATGTTAATATTTATTTATATTTATTGAATTATTTTTAATAATTATTATTATTCTTTTTTTTCTCTCACTCTATATATATATATAATTGTTTTTTAATTTTTTTTTTTTTTTTTTTTTTTTTTTTTTTTTTTTTTTTTTTTTTTTTGTATTTTACGTTATAGAAGATAAAAGAAATAATTATGTAAAGTCATATATGGAAACTGAAGGTAACGAAAAATTTGATCTCATTGATCAACATCTTAAAAGAACAGCTCAAGAATTGGAGCTTTCAAAGAAAAAATTGGAATTACAAAATAACGATGTATATATTAATAATACCAGGAAAAATCGTAGTAAAAAAGATAAAAGATCTTCAGTTTTTGATGAAAATGAAACTGAAACTGAAACTGAAACTGAAACTGAAACTGAAATTGAAATCGAAACCGAAACCGAAACTGAATCTAAAGGTAATAATGAGGATATGGAATCTAATACTCTATCAGATAAAGATAGTACTTCTGAAAGTGAATCTTATGATGATGATGATGATGATGATAATAATAATGGTAGTAATGAAACTAAGACCAAAAATAATTATCTTAATAAATATTCAAATACTAATGAAGATTTACAAAGTATCAATAAAAAAATCAGTGATATCAATGAATTGAGTGAAAAGTATAATTGGAGAATAAAACCAAATACTATGAAATTTAATGAAAAGGATGAACAAGAAATGAAAGACTCAGATAATAAAATTAAAATATCAAAGAAAAAATCAAATACTCATCGAAAAAATAAACATAAAAAAAAGAGTTCCAGATCAAAATCAAATAGTTATAAAGATATAGATAATCCAAAAAAATACGAGAATAATTATGTATTGAAATCCTCGTCCTATCGTGATTCCTATCTTTCAAGCAATAGAAATAATAATTATGAGGATGAATATGATAATTTAAATATAAAGAATAATGGAAGTAAAAATCTTATGTTTGATACTGAAGAATTAGGAAAAGAGTTAGATAGTCTTTTGAATCATATTCGTTCCACTAGAAATAATAATACCTATGGATTATATGATAAAAATTATAAGTACTCTCCATCATATAATTTTAAGCATCCAATAGAAAAAGAAAGTTATATCTCAAGTTCTTACAATCATAGAATGAATTCATTGAGTGGTATGCATGATTACTCCTCCTTAAATAATAATATTCCATATTATTCTCAGAGCTATTTGTCAACTATTGATAGGAATTCAAAATATAGAAATTATGGTAAATGTTATTTTGTATAATTAATATTCAATAATAACTTTTTTTTTTTAAAAAAAAAAAAAAAAAAAAAAAGTATGAAAATTAATAAAAATAATTATAATCTACATTTTAATTTTTTTTAATGAATGTAATTTTTTAGATTCATATGATTATACTTCTCCAAGAAATAGTATGAGATATAATAAATATAATAAGTTATCAACAAGACATAGCTCTATAAATTATTATGATGAACCTCTTCATTCTGGTAAGTTGTTTGATTATAATTTCCATTTTATTGTCTAAACGAAATAATAATTTGTATTATTATTTAAATAATTATAATCGAAATAAACAGCATTAAGCCTAACAAATAAATCAGAAGCCTTATTACAAGAACATCGTGCATGGTTAAAGTAATTATATATATATATTTTTTTTAAATGTTAATTTCAAAAAAAAAAAAATAATTTTTTTTTTTTCATATATGTTTTTTTTATAACACTAATCAAAATTATTAATTATTCTATTCTATAATATTATAAATTTATTTTCATTAAATTTTAGGTCATTCATTGCAAAAAATAATAATATAATGAATTAATGAATATATATATATATTCATTATATATAATATACTTTTTTTTACAATTAGAATATTTACTTTTTTTTTTAAATATATACTTTAAAAAAAAAATACTGTATTAAAATAATTTAGTATTATCTATTACATAAATATTTTAATAGTATACTAATAGAAATAGAAATTAAAAAAAAAAAAAAAAAATTATAAATTAATATATTCATATATCTATATATACATATATATATATATTTTTTTTTTCTCTTTTTTTTTTTTTTTTATTTTTTTTGAATATGAAATATTAATTATATTAAAAATCAAAATATTTAATATAAAAATTTTGACATGAATAATATTAAAAAAAAAAAAAATTAAAAAAAAAATCGCCAATATAATTTTTATGAAATTTTTTAATTTATTTTATTAAGAATTTTATATATGAAATATAATATAATCATTATATCTGTTAATATATATATAATATTAAAATATTGTAAAAGATGAGTATAAAGTAAAATATCTAATATAAAAATAAATAGAAATAAATATTTATAGAATAAAATAAAAAAATTAAATAATACTAATAATAATAATAAATAATAATAATAATTAAAACTTTTAATAATTATAAAGATAAAAAAGAAAATAAATTAAATCATAAATATTATGAAATAAATAGAAAGTAGAATAGAAAAAAAAATATTATTTTAATAAAATTCTTTATAAAGCAATTAAAAATAAATTACCAAGATTATCATTACTTTTATTTAATTAATTACTTAATTGTAATTTAAATTGTATTTTAATATTTAATTTTTTGAATGAATAAAGCTATTTAAGAAATTTATTGTTTTTTTTTTTTTTTTATCAACATATTAAAGCAATAAGATAAGTTAAGAAAGTCAAGACTAAAAAAAAAAAAAAATAAAAAAAGAAATATTATTTATTTATTTGTATATTTATTAATTTAATTTATGAAGATAATTTTAAGATAAAAGTCATATCCATTATGGCAAATAATACCCTTTTTAATTTACATCCAAATGAATTAAGATATTCAGCAATATGTCTGATTGTATGCATTGTCTGTTGGAATTTTCAAATGGTAATTTAATAATATAGATTAAAAAAAAAAAAAATATATATATATATATATATTATATTTATCATCATTATTATAATAAATTGTATTGAACTATTTAAATATTCCTTTAAAATTCGAATTTCATAAACAATTAGGAATTAATCCGAAATCTCCAAATCAATTTAAAATATAACAAACCATTTTTTATAGTGTATGAATAAGAAATTTATAGATTATTACTAATTATATATTTAAAAGAAAAAAAGATTTTAAGAGTTCTAATATTAATTTTCCTTCACTCTATATATGTATATAAATTTTTTAAAGTTGGTTAAATACAAGTGTACTGCTATTTTCAATTCCATTATATTCTCGACATAATAAAACTAATATAAAGGAAACTTTAAAATTAGAATCTCCTAATAAGAAACAAAACTATTACCAACATGTCACAAGTATACTAAAAAAAAATAGTAAATATTATATTTTAAAATTATTAATAATATTATTAAATAATAATAATAATAATAGTAATAATTTTAATAATAATAATAATAATAATAATAATAATAATAATAATAATAATAATAATATTTTAATAATAATAATAATAATAAATATAGATAATCTATATACTAAAATGTTGAACTTTAAATAATTATAATAATAATATTTAATTTTTATTTTTACATATTAGAAATACTATCACGATTTCAAGTTCAATTTAAACCCATTATTTCAAAATTAATTAATATTTCATTTATTATTAATCAAAAAATTCAAATATTACTTTATAAATTATTGGGAACAAAAAGAGCATTACCATCATTTCCATTTATACTCATTATGTCTTTATTACAATTTATTCCATATTATTTATGGTATTTTGCAATTAATCATTCAAACGTTTCAGATATGATGGTTATATCTAACTCTTCTTCTATCTTTACCTATATTTTAACCATTATTATATTAAAAGAACAAATATCAATAACAAAACTATTAGGTATTGCCCTTAGTTTCACTGGTGTGATATATATGTCTCTCTGGAATTCTGAGGAAATTGTAGAAGAAATTATTCAAGATGAAATTGAATTAAATAAATTTAATGATACACTACTAGGTGATCTTTCCTTTTCTAATTTATATGATAAATATGAAAATTTAACATTACGACGAAGAGATATTGATTTAAATGGTTTAAATGAGGAGTTTCGAGATGATATTGATACACTTTATAAACAGAGAATTGTTGCAAATATTTTAGCTGTAAGTATATTTAATATCATTTATTATATTTAATATTTTTTATTATATTTAATATCATTTATTATATTTAATACATTTTATTTTATTTTTATTATTATTTTTATTTTTATTTTTATTTTTATTATTATTTTTATTTTTATTTTTATTTTTATTTTTATTTTTATTTTTATTTTTATTTTTATTTTTATTTTTATTTTTATTTTTATTTTTATTTTTATTTTTATTTTTATTTTTATTTTTATTTTTATTTTTATTTTATTTTTATTTTTATTTTTATTTTTATTTTTATTTTTATTTTTATTTTTATTTTTATTTTTATTTTTATTTTTATTTTTATTTTTATTTTTATTTTTATTTTTATTTTTATTTTTATTTTTATTTTTATTTTTATTTTTATTTTTATTTTTATTTTTATTTTTATTTTTATTTTTATTTTTATTTTTATTTTTATTTTTATTTTTATTTTTATTTTTATTTTTATTTTTATTTTTATTTTTATTTTTATTTTTATTTTTATTTTTATTTTTATTTTTATTTTTATTTTTATTTTTATTTTTATTTTTATTTTTATTTTTATTTTTATTTTTATTTTTATTTTTATTTTTATTTTTATTTTTATTTTTATTTTTATTTTTATTTTATTTTTATTTTTATTTTTATTTTTATTTTATTTTTATTTTTATTTTTATTTTTATTATTATTTTTATTTTTATTTTTATTTTTTTTTTTTTTTTTTTTTTTTTTTTTTTTTTTTTTTTTTTTTTTTTTTTTTTTTTTTTTTTTTTTTTTTTTTTTTTTTTTTTTTTTTTTTTTTTAATTTTATTTTTATTATACTTTGTTCTTTTATGTTATTTCACTATTTATGTTATTTTATTTTATTTTATTAAATATATATATATATATATGTTTATTGATAATTTTATATAATTTACATTATAATATTAAATATTTCATTATAATTATGATAAAAATAATTCAATTATTATTATATAACTAATAATAGGTTTTTGGCAGTTTTTTCTTTGGTTTATCTGATGTAATATTTACAAAATATGTTCAAATTTATAAACCGAGAGCTCATGTTAGTCGAGGTCGTGGAAATACCCAAATTATATTTGATCGTTTTTCAATTAGAGAAAGAAAACTTCAAATTTTAATGATGGTCTCTGGACTTATTGGTCTTATATCGCTATTTATGTTTTGGCCAGCTATACCTATATTAAATAAATTAGGTATTGAGCCATTTGAAATACCATCATTTAGTGTTGGATTAGAATTATTTTTTATTTCCTTACTGGGATTTGTCTATAATTATTGTTATAATTATGGTTCAACACTTTCTGGTACAGTTACATTTACATGTGGATTAATGGTATCACTTCCAATTACTATTTTATCGGATTACTTTATTAATCACAACCCAATCCGTCAGAGTGATATCATTTCATCTCTGCTCATTATTGTTGGAGAATTCATTATGATTGGGTCCAACCGAGGAGATATTATAAGTAATTTAAAGTTAGTCACTTCCTATTTAATAATTGGACTACGAAAAGCCTATAAAATTATAATTTATCCTCTACCATGGAAAGATCAACTTGATATTGATACCGAAAATGGTATATTTTGTTGTTGTAAAATATATGTACGAAAATATTATTTTAAAAATAAAATAAATTCATTAACTAGATCACGAAGTAATCATTTAATTGACGTCAGTAAAATGAAAATGGGTGGTGATATGATACCCAATTTAGTAAGAGTTAAAACAAGTCTTTTCAAATCAAATTCTACATTATATGAACCAATAAGTATGGAAGAAATTCATCATATTTCAGACAATGATGAAAGTATTAATGGCAGTAGCAGTAATGATCATTTATATTCATCTTCATCTACAATTGCTATTAACATTGAATAAATTATAATGATAAACTAATAACTATGATAACCACCATCACCCTAAAGTAATTGATAATAATATAGTATTATGAATGAATAAATAAATAAATGATTATTTATTTTTTTATTTATTTATTTATTTATTTAATGAGTAAATGCTAAAGAAATTTCAAAAAAAAAAAAAAAAAAAAAGAAGCAATAAATAATTACATACTAAATTATTATTATTATAATAATATTAATAATCAATAACAATACTATTTAAAAATAATAATAATAATAATAATAATAATAATACTTATAATATTAATTTCAATACAACCTAAGTTAAATTAATCATTATTAAAATTATATACTATTTAATGCAATAAAACTTATGCTAATTTAATATTATATCAATATGGAAAATTTAATATAAAATATTAATTATAATTAAAATTAAATAAATAAAAAAATAATAAAAAAAAAAAAAAGAATATATATATGTATAATATTATAATTATTTTTAATAGTATTATATAACAAAAGTTGGATGTATATTAATCTAAATGTGCTTTAGTTTTTCATTTCATTACAATTTTAAAAAAAAAAAAAAAAAAGATTATTTTACAACAAATATTTATTTATTTATTTATTTAAGAGAGAGTGAGTAAATTTTATTATTAATTTTTTTTTTTTTTTTTTTTTTTTTTTTTTTTTTTTTTTATGTATATAAATTAAATAAATGCAACAGAGTAATTAACATTAACTATTAAAATAAATATTATAGGAAAATGATTATTATTATAATTATTATTATTATTATTATTTGTCTTTTTTTTTTTATTTTTTATTTTTTTTTTTTTTTTTTTTTTTTTTTTTTTATTCATTTTTAAATATAATTTCTATTGTATGTTATTCTTTTTATTATTATTATTATTATTATTATTATTATTATTACTTATATATAAATTATATTTAAGAAATTTCGTCTTATTATTATTATTTGTAATACTAATTTTTATTTTATTTTATTTTTTATTTTTATTTTTTTTTTTTTTTTTTTTTTTTTTTTTGAATTTTAATTTTAATTTTAATTTTATTTTAATAATGCAGTTGATAAAGCATAATTTGAACTTTCTGTGTTCATATAGAATTTGAAATGACGACTATTATATTTAATGACTTTAGAACTATATCCGGAATAGAGTTGTTCATTTCTATATTGATCAATATTTTGTGAATTAATGGCATACATCCATTGAGTTGAAGTAAATTCAACAGGGGATGAAACCACACGTACCTGTGGCATCATTTTATTTAAGTAATCAAATGATTTTTGAGTAATATGTTTGCAACCGGAAAGACCAATACACTCTAATTTATTACAATTGGCATGAATTATTTCAATAACATCATCAGTAACATTATCAGAATTACCAATATTTAACTGACGAAGATTTGGACAATTTTTGGCAATTCGTTCGACTAATTCATTAGTAGCTATAGTTTCCAAATCAATTGCTTCTAATTTAGTAAGTTTTTCAAGTCCTTCAAGAATATCGCTCATATTAATTGATCTTAATATACGACGAATAAGTAAAGTTCTAAGGTTTTTACAATTAGAAATAATGGCACGGAAAGCTTCAGAACTATGTCTTGATTCTCCTTCAAACCATATATGTTCTAATCCTGGTGTATTTCTTGTAAGTTCGGCAATAGCTAAACCAACAATTTTAAGTTCCGTTGGACGAATCCAAATAGTCTTCAAATTCTTTAGTCCCATGAATAAGCGAATTAATTCTTCATTATCCAAGAAGGTTAAACCTGCTTTAGATAAATCTAAAAATTCTAAATCGAGACAACCTCTAGTAATAGCCTTTACTACTTTACCTGTTAATTCAACTCCATCTGTTATTCTTAATACACGTAAAGTTTTACCAATACTTTTGAAAAATTCAGCAGTAAATTGTTCTAATGATTCACTTGAATTACACCACCACCATTCATCAGCATTAATTTGAAGATTTCTTAAGCAAAAACCAATTTTTAATTCAGTTAATGCTAAATGAAGAGATGATAAATAATGAGCTTCTTTAGTTGTAATTCTGTGAATCTTATTTGCATGTAAAATTCTTAATTTTGGACAATTAGCTACTACTCTTACAAGAGTACTTAATGGTATATTATCAAACTTAATGATTAATACGAATTGATTGATAACAAAAATAATATAAATATATATAAAAAAAATTTTATATATTTTATTTAAATAATTAAATGTTAGATTATTTTTAAAATTAATTGGTATAATTTAATAATTAATATATATAATAATAAAAAATAAAAATATATATACATATAAATGAAGAATTGAATTTCGTAATATAAATAATAGTAATAATAATAATAATAATAATAATAATAATAATAATAATAATAATAATAATAATTACCTTTAAACAATATAAATTACTTCCTTTAGCTAAAGCTTCTAATTGTAAATCTAAAAGTGAAGTTAATGGATTTTCGTATTGACATTCTACTGTGCCCATGACTCCAAGATCATAATATAAAGAATGAGCTGCTGTTAAATCAAGTTCAGTAAGAAGACCTTGATATTGCTTTGAAATGAAAGTGTCGGAGTTGCTCCTACTTACAATAAACCAAAGAAGTTCTTTATCACTTCTAAAAGGATGTTGTCTTAATAAATAGGTTAAAGCAGCAGGTGACCATTCTCTACAAACTAATGCAAAAGATAAAATATCCTCTTTTGGTAAAAAGAATAAAATTTTTTGTAAAATATGAGGTGGTAAATTCCTTGGATTGAATTTCTTTTGTTCTTTTTCCTCTTTTTTTTTTTTTTTTTTTTTTTTTTTTTTTTTTTTTTTTTTTTTTTTTTTTTTTAATTTCAATTTTAAAATTGTTAATATATAAAGTATTTTAATTAAAATAAATATAAAATGAAAGTTAGTACTATTACATAATATAAAATATAAAATATTATTATATTAAACTATTATATTTTTATATTAATTTCATAAAAATTTTTATATTTAAAAAAAATATCTTTCTCTATAATATAAATATTTATATATATAATATTCATTATATATATATATAAAAATTTTCTTCTAAATTTAAATTATGAAAATTTTACTTTTCTTCTTTTCTACAGTATGACCAATGTATTTTTCAACTTTTGCAATAGCCATATCAATTTCAGGTGTTATTTTATCAGATGATAATGAATTCATAGCATCTAAGCATAATGCTAATAAATCATCTTGTAAAGAGATTTTTTCATTATCCATAGTGAAAAATATGTATTTCTGATAAAAATATATATATATATTGTATTAAATTAATTAATATAAATATGTTTGTATAATATATTTTATTATATATTCTTCAAATGTATTGCTAATTAACGTTAAATTATTTAAATATAGATCTGAAATTTCAAACTTTTAATATAAAAACTTTAATATAATTGAAAATTGAAATTTTGAATTTATATTTTTTTTTCTACCAAATTAAAAATTTAAAATTCAATATATGTAATTGTTTTAATATTTATAATATATATATATATACTAATAATTATTAATATATGGACAAATTTTAAATAAGTTCCTTTTATAATTGTATTTTATTATTTTTTAATTCTTAAAATTACAATTTAGTTTTAATTTTCACATTTATGAGAATTCATAAAAAGTAACCATATTATAATGAAATATAGTTGAACATTGATTATATATAATATTATATAATTATTATTATTTTTATATTATTGTAATAATGTAAAAAGTAAACTCAAATTAAAAAAAAATAGTAATATAATATTAAAAAGAAAATCATTTTAAAATAATTAAAATAATTAAAAATTATTTATATTGAATTATATGTATAATATATTATAAAAGAAATAGAATAATATATTATTTAATTTATCCAAATTAAATTTTATATTTAATTTAAATATAAAAATTAATTGATTATAAATTTAAAATTTACATATCACCATTTAATAAAAAAAAATTTTTTTAAAAAAAAATAAATAATAAATAATAAATAATAAATAATAAATAATGAATGAATAATAATAAAGAATGTACAATTAATCTAAAAAAAAAAAAAAAAAACTTTTAATAAATAAAATATATATAAAATATTTATAGAGATAAAGAATATACATATATTTAATTTAAAATTTATTTATTAATTAATTATTATTTTATTAATTATATATTAAATCTTCAAAGCTGGATGAATTAACAAAATTTATACATAATTAGTATTATTATATATTAATAATATAATATTATAAAAAAAAAAATATATATATTATATAAAAATTAATAAAAGATTTTTGATTAAGATAAAAATAGAATTTATAATTATCAATATTAAAAGGGTTATAAAATTTCAACTATTCCTATTTAAATATTAGTTCTAATACAACAAGTTTCATAACAATAATTACTATTATTATTTTCATTGTTTATTTATTATTTATTTTTTTTTCTTCTTTTATAAATTATTTAAATTATTAAAATATATTTTAAAATATTTAGATTAAAAATTATAAATAAAGTAAATCTTTTTTGTATAGTAAAATTTAATAATAATAAATATATAATATATATATTTAAAAATAATTAAAACATTTTTTTAATGATAAAAAAAAGTGAAATTAAATTTTAATTTTATCAATAAAATGATATTTATTTATAATTATTTATAAACAATAAATATATTTTTAAATAATAAAAGTTATAATAATCAAGAAAAAAGTGGTTTTATTAATATACAATTTTTAATAGAAGTATATTTAATTATGGAATTATTAATCATTAATTTTAAATTATTTTTAAATATATACAAAAGAAAATGTATTATCTGAGTTTTTTTTTTTTTTTTTTTTTTTTTTTTTTTTTTTTTTTTTTTTTTTTTTTTGTTTTGTTTTGTTTTGTTTTGTTTTTTAAAAAAAAAAATATTAAAAACGTTAACTTAAAATAGATAAAATATACAAAAACAAAAATTAATTGGTAAAAACATAATATTTATTATATAAAAATGATATATATATATATATATATATTTTTTTTTCAAGGATAGAAAATATATATATTTAAGATAGATATTACAAATTCTTCTAAAAAAATTGATAATTATTTCTGTTTTATAATGAGACGATATGTTCGCATTTAAAAAATATTCTTGCAATTTATATAATCATTATTGGAATTAAAAATGCTTTATTAAGAATTTGTCTTTACAAACATTAACTATATAATAAATATTCAATAAAATACAAAAGTAGTTGTAATTCCATAAATTTCTTAAGTTTTGAAAATAAATATTTATAATTTTAAAAAGATTATCGTAACTGATTTAGTGATATATATAATTATAATTTTTCAATTAAACAAATTATTTTGAATTAAAAATATTTTATTATAGTAATATTCAAAAAAATTAATTATTTAATGATATAAAATAGAATAATATATTTTATGGAAATTCTATTTTATGGAAATTTTTGTTAAATAGTATTTAAAGTTATCTTAATAAATATTATTGAAAATATATATTGTATTTATTATTTCTAATTATATGTGTACATATATATTTATAAATGAGAGTAATTAATATTTTTTACAAAAGATTACAAAAATAATAAATAAATATATATATATATATATAAAAGGAAGTATATCCCATCAATAAATCTTAAAAGATGTTTAATTTTCGATTAAATTTTTTTGCAATTTCGGTAATATAAATGAAAAATAAACTAAGTTTTTTTCTTTATTATTTCCGATTATATGAAGATGACTCTTTATATATGGAGGAAGGAAATAGAAATAATTTACATATTCCATTAATATTGATTTATTATTTGTATTATTATTCATATTGTATTAAAATTGTTTTTAAAATAATTATTTCTATATGTATTTTTATATATATGTATTTATATATATTTATATTTATATTAATAATTATTTATAATATTCTTATTAAATATATTATCATATAATAAATTTAAATAAATAAGAAATTATATTAAAAAATTATTTATAAAATTCTTCTATATAATAAATATTATCTAAGCACGTAAACTAATTCAAAGAAATTAAAGATAAAAACTACATTTCTTTTAATATATTTTTTAAGACATTTTGCTTCAATGAATAATCAAATATCAAGATATCCAGATATTAATTTTAATTAAAGTAATATAATAATAATAAATAAATAAAATAAGTATTATGTACTTTATGTGTTATATATATTTTGAAAAAAAAAAAAAAAAAAAAAAAAAAAAAAGAATTTACAATCTTATACTTTATTATCATTATTGACATTTCATATATAGCTTTTTTATTAAATAATTATGATTAATAATAATCTTAATTTTAATTATCTTATTAAAAAAGTTTTACAAATACAATTTGAAAAATAATTTTGTTATCTAATTTAATATATTATTATTATTATTATTATTATTATTATTATTATTATTATTATTAGAATGTTAATATTAGAATATTTTTAGAATGTATAATGATATAATAAATTAATAATAATAAAAAAAATATTTAAAACAAAAAAAGATAATATTATATTATATATTAATTAAAAAAAAAATAGACATTAAACTAAAAATCAATATACATTAAATTACTATTTTATTTATTTTATTGAAATAATTTAATGTTATAATTAATTATTCAATTATTATATTTATATTATTTAAAATTTATGATGTAACTATTATTAAATATTACATTTTGAAATTCAAATTTTTTTAATTATTTTAAAATTCATTTCATATTTACCAAAAAGTTTTTTTACATTGTTTATATTTATAAAAAAATAAAAGTATAAAGTAATAATAATAAAAATATTATTTTTTAAATATTAATAATTTAATCAATTATTTTTCATTATAACAATAAATATTTGTTAGCTGTTATTTAAATTCTCATATTTTAACTTACTTATTATTAGTACTTTAAGTAATAATTTTTTACTATTATAAAAATGTTTTGATTTAAAAATTTAAACTTCGTTAAAATTTATATAAATATATTGATTAATTATAATAAATTGTAAAAACTAATATATTATAATATATAAAATTTTTAAAATAAAATATATTTTTATATATTATATATTTTAGTACCATATAAATTAATAAAGAGTCTGTAAATGTGTAATCCTTTAATATTAAAAAAAAAAATAAGTAATCATTTTAAATAAATATTAATATACAATTAAACTATATAAAAATTTACTATATGATAAATATATATATAAATATAATTAAATTCTGTTATATATTATTTATTTAAAATTTAAATTTTAAACTTTATATGTAATTATTATTTATTATTAGTTATTAATTATTAGTATTATTATTTTTTTTACTTCATTATTTTAAACTATTCTTTTGTATTATTCAACTTTTTTTTTTTTTTTTTTCTTTTTTGTTGTAAAAAGCAAAAAATAATAATAAAAAATATATATATAAAATTATTATAATAAAGAAAAATAATATAAACAAAAGGAAAGGAAAAAAAAAAATAAAAAATAAAAAGTTAATTTAAAAAGATAATATAATATATAAATAAAGAAAAAAGATAATTAATAACAAAATATTCTTGAAAATAAAAATATTAGTTATTAAAAAGGATATTATTTTCGTCTTTTTTCTTTTCTTTTCTTTCTTTTTTTTTTTTTTTTTTTTTTTTTTTTTTTTTTTTAGAAGAAGAATTCACATAAATTTTCATTTAAAATTAAATTGAATATTTTTAAATAACAATTTAGTTATTATTACTATTTTTTTAAATTATATTAATTTTTCATTAATTTTTAATTATATTATTTTTCATTAATTTGTATATTTAATTAAGAGAAAAAAAAAAAAAAAAAAAAAAAAAAAAAAACTTTTGAACATTTAAATATTTTTATTTTTAACAAAATAAAATAAAATAAAATAAAAATAATATATATTTAATTTTAATAAAAAACATTGTTTATTTTATTGCAATATATAACAATTTCAATAAAAATAAAAATATATCATTCATTTCATTTACATTGACTATCAAATTGGTAAGTATTTTTTTTTTTTTACAATTGATATAATATGAAAGAATGTGTGTTAAAATGTCATTTTTATATATATATAGCTATTTTTTTTTTTTTTTTTTTTTTTTTTTTGTTTAAATTGAAATAATAAAAAACTTTTTATATTACTAAACACTAACTAGTTTCATTCTATTAAATATAATTACAATATATACATTTTTATAAACATTACTATAGGAATATTTTTTTTATTGAATTTATAAATATATTGTTCTATTAAATTTGATTTTATAAAAAGAAATAATTAAAGAACTATTTTTAATATATAATACAATGGGCTCAAAGAAAAATAATCATAATTCTAATTCTTTATATTCAAACAATTCCTCAAACCGTCAATCGGGACATTCCAATAGTGGTAACAATAATGGTAATTCAATTTATTCAAATAATAATACACCCTCCCAAGCCAATGGTAATAATAGTAACTCCTCAAATCACTCGTTAAAACATAATTCGAATAAAGATAAAATTTCTAAGCGTAATAAAAAAGTACTTTCTATAGTTTTCGATCCACTTAATAGTAGTTCAAATAATGGTGATAATGTAACAAAGGTAAATATTAAACGAAAATGAGTTATATTCATATATACACTTTTATATAAATAGAAATAATTAATTATTAAAAAATAAGAAATATATCTACTTTAATATGAAAAAATTTTTGAGAATAATATTAATAATATCAAAAGTTAATAAGAAAGTATATTAATTTCTAATTAACATAATTATATATTCCTTATATTTATAATTTAGATAAACCTCTCCACTTTTAATACTTCGATACTACGAAAGTATAAAGATACTTATAAAATTAAAACTAAATTAAATTCTTCAAGAGAAGATTTATTAAATGCTGTCACTAAGCATTGGAATTCACAAGATTTATCTGAAAAGGACATAATAACACAATTTATATATACTGTAAAAAATCATGGTAATTATATAAAAAGACAAATAATAAAATAAAATAAAATATATATATATAAAAATTTACTTTTTATATAATAATATAATTGAAATATTCTTTGTTTCATTTTTATTGTATAATTCAAAGTTCTATATAAACTTCATATTATTTATTTATTTATTTATTTTTTATTTTGCTATAATAAGCAATGAATAAAAATAGATTAATATTCAAATATAAGAAATTATAAATATTAATATTTTATTTTCTTTGATTTAATTAATCGTTTAGGTAATTTATTAAAACTACCATTAAATGCTGTTATTAAGGCCTCATTATCAAAAAGTAAAGATTTAAATAGTAACAATAATTAAAATAGTTGAATAATTGAAAATAAATGAAAAAGGAAAAATTACAATATTATAATAAGATTTATAATAAGAAAATTTTATTCATCTATTTTTGTTTTGTAGATATTTATAATTCTATTATCCTTTTTGTATTATATATTATTAAATATTTATTTATTTATTTTTTTTTTAAATTTTGAAATTATAATTAATTTATTTAATAAATTATATATTTAATAAATTTTATATTTTCCATTTAAAAAAAATATTTTTTCTTTTTCTAAAACAAAAATAGTTTTTAAAATAAAATTTATTTATTTTATTATCTTTACAAAAAATAGATCAATATATTTATTATTGTTATTATTATTATTTTTTTTTTTTTTTTTTTGAATTTTAAAATTATAATTAATTTTTTTGTTAAATTATATATTTTCCATTTGAAAAAAAAAAAAATTTTTTTTTCTATTTCTAAAATAAAATAAAACTTATTTATTTATTTCAGTTACCTTTACAGAAAATAGATTAATATAATTACAATTAATATATATATATATTTTTTTTTTATTCAGTACATTTAAAATATTTTATATATTTATATATTAAGTGAGGAATGTATGAAAAAAAATATATATATATATATATAAAAAAAACTATAATATTTAAAATTTTATTCATTTTAATATATATAATAAAATATAATATAATATATATCGAATAATATATTTTTTAAAATTATAATCATATTTAATAATTAAAATTAAATTTTTTTAATTAATATTTTTTTTTTGTTAATAATATTATTATTAATAAATAATAAATTAAAATTCTTAAAAAAGAAATTCAATGATTAAATAATTTGGATGAGCTATATTTTTAATAACATATTAAAATTATTTATTTATTTATTTATTTATTTTATTGCTTAAAGCAAACAAAAAAATATATTTTACTGAAATAATTGATAACAAAACAGAGTAGTTTTATTGGTAAAATATAAATTAATAGTGTAAGCTTCTTATTGTTATCATCATCATCATTATTTATAATGCTTTAACATTTAATATTAAATTTTACTTTTTTTCATTTTATTTATTATGAAATATTTGTGAATTGTATTTGAATATATTTAGCATAGATATATTATTTTAAAAATTTGTTATAATATTATATATTATCAGACACTACAATATTAAATATTATTATATTTATTATTATTAATAAATTCTCTAGTATTAAAATAGTTAGACAAGTTTAAATTATTTTTGTTTGAGCTCAATACTATTTTTAATATTAAAACTAAAAATTTTTTTTTTTTTTTTATAAAATACATATTAACAAATTATTATAGTTTTAATAATAATAAAATAATTATTTATCAAATAATATAAAATATTTCATTATAAATTTAATTTTTAATTTTCTTATTTCAAGATAACGCTTTAAAAACTTTTGATTTTTATATTATTTTAATTATACACTTTTAATTGAATATAATTATTATATACAATACATAAATATATAATAGTGCATTAAACCATTTTAATTTAAATAAATATTAAATATTCAACTTTATATATAGTGCATATTATAAGTAATGACAATATATATATTCAGATTTATTTATAAAAAAAAGTATTCTTTGAAATAAAACTTTTAAGTATAAAATATTTTTTTATAATAATATGATATTAATAAAAAGTGTTGACCACGAATGGAAAAATTGAAAAATGTTATAGTAATTAAGGTTTATAATTATTTTTATAAAGTCTTGATTATTATAAATTATTATAATAAATAAAATTTTATACTATATTTTCAAAGGAAAAATTTATAAATAAAAGATTCGATTTGTAGGATTTAATAATTTTAATTTTATCTAGACGTATTATTTTATTTGTATTTTGTTGGATAATTTTTTTATTATTTTATAGTAAAATATTCTAAAAAAATTTCATTGAAATTTCTTACTAGTTAATTGTAACCCTTAATAATTATTATAAATATTATAATTATTTATTATTTTCTATGATTTTTCATTTTAAATGTTTAATGAAAAAAATATATATATATATTTATATATATAATCAAATTATATTAACAAAATAATATTATAATATAACTATGAAGATATAAAGTTAAAAAATTATTAATCTATAATTTTATTACATTTCTTAAATATATATATATATTATTATTATTATGGTTTGTTATATATTTATTATTATTCCAAAATATTAAAAGATAATAAAAATAATATTTGTCTATATTTGTTTCTATATAAAATAGTAATAATATATTGATTTTATTATTATCATATATATCAAATAAAATTATATATTAATAACATTTATACAGGTATATTGATATTATTAACTTAAATATACTTTTATTGTTCTTTTGATCAATAAATGGCGTTTTTAGAATAATCACCAGAAATGATTTGGCTATTGACCAAAATATCACATTTCTTTTTATAATTTTAATCAATAACGTCTTCATTTCTTCCACCAAGAAGGAAGTTATATAATCGGTACTACGTCACATATATATTTACACACTCATTATTACTAATATTAGCACGATTATCATCAATTGATCTATTCACTATATTATTAGTAACAATACTATCATTTTCACAATCACCAATATTATAATTTCTATTTTCACTATCAATACTATTATTAATAATATTTTTTCTTTTGTTATTATTATTAATATTAAATACTTCGTTACTAGTATCAGAATCTGTTCTTGATTCTACATTATTCATATTTATGACAACAGGGCTTACATTACTATTTAATATTGGATAATATTTGGAAATTATAAAAAATTTTTCATAAAAGAATTTCAATTTCCTTAAAATATTTCATTCGAAATTCACGGAAAAAAATAGTATTTAGAAAATCAATGTTCTAATGGAGGATTACTCTTTTCTCTATAATAATAGGGACACCATTCTGGACAGTCATCTTCAATCATATTGACGTCTTTGGTAACACGAGCATTAAATTTATATCCACACCTGGCACGAAGTACCCATTGGAACCCAATGCTATATTCAGGATACTTAAAATTGAGTTTTAAGTAGTTTCTAGTTTTCTCAAAATTATTTTTCTTATAAGTCTTAGCCTTGATTGGTTTTCCTGCCATATCTCTACCCCAGAAAAAGTATACAATTGTTTTTTTTGATAGAAATTTATCTAATTTGTTTTCTAAAATTTTACTTTCTTTATCTAATGCATGACGTCTATAACCCAATATATCTCTAAGTAAAACAGAGATAATACAATTTCCATTTTTTAAAATATCTTACCTGAGCAATCGCACATTTCACCGAAAGAGGAGGAATGTTAAGTTCTTTTGAAACATAATAAAGGGATGTAAAACTATTCCTATTAGAAAACCTTTCAATCCAGTATAATTCTGAATTAACGTCTGTGTACTTCTCGTTCTTTCTTTGTTAGATCCAAGTAGAGGTGCATAATATGAAACTTGCTCAATTATTACAACAGAACATAATATTCATTTATAAGAGATAGGAAAATGAGGATTCTTAAGAAATTCTCTAATGTAATAGAGTGTATTTCTAATTTCTAACTTTATTATTAATTATCTGTATGACCAGTTTCAATTCTAGATCATTTGAAAGCGGTAATTCTAAGTAGGTATAGCAATTTGTTTTAGGTAACTCTTGACTTGAAAGATAAAAAGAAGAGTTACTATTATTAAGAAATCTTGAAACAACCCCTCGTACTATTAAATTGGCACATTTACTGACACTAAATAATTATATTTCATAATTTCTACTCCATCTACTGGAAAATCTTAATAATTTCTTAAGTTGAGATTTTGTTGGAGCACATAACACAATTTTATTTGCAAAAAGACCTCCACAGCAACTTTTATCATCAATAGTGATTCCATATTTATCACATTTATAAAAATGTTCATTAATAAGCAAAATTAAATAGAACTGGTGAGAGGAGACAACCTTAACGAACACATTTCTTAATGCTAAATGATTTCGATAATTGCCCATCAACTCTTACACAAGCCTTGGAAGATAAGTTAAAATTTTCAATAAATTTATGGCACTTACTTCTAATACCTAAGTGATGAATTTTCATTAAAACATTAAAACATTATATATAGGAACAGAGTCTTACGCCTTTTTAAGGTCTAAAAAAGCAAGGTGAGTATCTTTATTTTCAAATTTTCGTCTCTGATATATAATTCTTAATGAAGTGTAAAGACTTATATATTTTTCACAGTCACTGAACCCAATTGTTCAGGTCCAATAAATCCTTTATCAATTCCATATTTAGAGATTCTATTAACGAGGATTTTTGCTAAAATTTTTAACTCATTGTTTGTATGAGAGATGCAACCATAGTTATTACAACCTGATAGATTTCTCTTTTTATAAATAGAAAACATCAATGCGTCATTCCATAATTTTGGAAAATTTTCATTCTAAATACGATTAATTATGGCTTTAAGACATTTAAAGCAAGATGAAATATTACTATTAGTTTGACTCAATTCTTCCGAATCATTATTACCTGGAATCAAAGCTTTGAAGAATTCCATTAGAATACCATTAGGACCACAAGGCATTAAAGATTTAAAGTTAGGGGTAGATGAAATTGCTTCTCTTATTTCTTCATCGCTAATACCTTGATTAATTTCCCATTACTGTTGCCTTGGATTTTCCAAATTTCTATGTACATCGGAATCTTTAAAAATGTCCTTAGAGAGACTATGACCTGAAGAATCCATCCTTTGGAATTTATAATGAGAATGCCAAACATTTGGTTTTTTATCTATAGATGATACGAATTCATTGCTATTGCTATTGCCTTTAATAGGATAAGAGACTATGAATGATTGATTATTAATTTTTGCATCCATTTTTAATCAATTTCTATGTTTTACTACTATCGTTTTTAAGAGCTAACAAATATCCAATTTTAATATAATATAAATATTCTTTTTTCCTAAATTCGTATCATTTTTTATGAATTGATTCATAGAGTCTATTATAGGAATCAACAATTTTAGCAAATTCATTGGAATTATATGTAGATTTTTAACAATTAATTTGTTTATATTTTATATGTTTTACCTTTTGTTTTACCTTTTGAAGACAATAAATTTTGCGTGACATTCTAAACATCGCTTTTCTGATTTCTGTTGAAGATGTAATCGATAAATCCTTAGCAATGGAATTAGTAGTGTTGATGAACTTTTCAACCATACAATTTGCTGAAAGTTCTTCATTTCCCAATTATTCATAAAAAATATCAAATTTATTATGATAACAAATATATTTTTTAAATATTCAAGTCATTTTTACCTATTCCTTCTAATAAATTTTTTTGGAAAAAAAAATGAATCCTCCGTGGTAGTTTTTTTGCAATAAAATATGAGCAGGTTATGATCAGATATAGAATGATAATCAACAAAATAAGCACTTGATATTTTATCCAGCGTATTTGAGTTAACTAACGCATGATCTATTATATCTGATGAATATCTACCTCTAGTCCATTAAATAGGCAAACCATTAATATGAAGAATATACCAGTTACCAAGGTTATTGTTTATCAATTTATTTTATAAATCATTGGATGCTCATGCTTAAGTCTCCAAGAAGAATAGATGGATGATTAGTGTGATTCTTCAAAGAATGCATATCGAACTTGTGATGAGTATTTCTTAGTGGGAATATAGACATTAACTACAGAACACATAGAATGATTCAATAGACTATATGTTGTTAAAGAAACAAGATGAGTATAGTAATTATTTTCAAGTACTGCTTGACATGTGACATGATACCAAAGATATAAACCTCTTCAACCTGGCGTATTTAGATCTATTCTTTTCTGGAAATATATGAAGTTTGGAAGTGTTACTTTATATGGATATCTAGTAACATTACCTGTTTTCCTAAAACATAGGAAGAATGGTTTAAAAATTGTATTGAAGTACTTAATACTATTTCTTTTCACAAAATGCCATTCAATGCCATTCCAACAAAGACAAAAAGAAAACTTTTCCTCTGTTAGAATGAGAAACTGGATTTGTAGAATTTAGATTAGGTATATTGGGAGCATTGAGTTGATGATTGACATTTAAAACATTTACTAAATTAGTTGAACTGAGATTTTCTGAGTTTGTATTATTGGATATGTTTTAAATATTAAATTTTGTTTTAAATGTTGCAAAGAAACCTTATGATTCCGTTTGGAATTTTAACTTCTGATATTGTTTTTTCAAATATTTTTACAAATTTTGGAGTGTATACTTTAATTCTGAAGAAACTACAATCGAATTTAGTAATTCTTTTCACTAGTAAAATATTGTTTTGGAATTTTTTTTTATCTTGAATGAATAAATTCCTTTATTTCAGCATTGGTCCATAAGTAAATACCAGGGATAAATGCTAACCTTGTGTTGTCAATAGATGTTCCATAATAGCGAGAACCCTGGTGAAATATTCTTTTCCATAATGAACAAACATATTACAAATTGATAACAATGCAATTAGTTTAAACTTAAATATTAATGATTATAAAATATAAAGATTAATATAAAATGTTAAAATAAATAAATAAATAAATAAATAAATAAATAAATAAATAAATAAATAAATAAATAAATAAATAAATAAATAAATAAATAAATAAATAAATAAATATAGAATAAATATAGAAAAATAATAAAATAATTATCAGAATATATTTGTTCTTTATTTTTTTTTTTTGTCAAATATTTAAGCAATATAAGAGTCATTGTATATTTTGTTATTGGGAATAAACTTTTTTTTTCAATATTTTTTTTATTAATAAGACTGTATTTTATGTAATAAATTTAAGTAAATAATCATATATTAACTAAAATGTAAAAGCAATTAAAATATTAGTAGTGAAAAACCGTAAAAAAGAATCCCATCGGGTTAATAAAGTCTTAAATACAAGTTTTAGAATGAGTCAATCTCCTATATTTCTATTTTACAATAGTTACATTGTTTCTATATTCCAAATTTTCTCTTATCGTATTAGAAGCCACTTAAAAAAGGATAATCATCTATTCTCATCAGAATTACAGAAAACTATAATTAATACACTCAATATAGGTCATTCCTATTCCTTCAACCTTCTTTGAATCTTGGAAAAACAGTCCATATCACCGGAGTGTAAAAACATTAATATTTTCATTAAAATCTTTCTCTAAATTATCAGGAATGTTTAATGATTTTTTATAAGCAAATAAACATAAAAAAAAATTAAATAAATAAAAATCTCATCAACAATTTGAATGAACTGCTTCCTTTATTCTTCAAATTTAGGACATGAAAGTATCCACTATGTAAATTTAGATACGCTATTACTATTACCATAACAAAAAAAAGCTTGTTGAGCATTCTGATAATACAATTTTACATTTAGATACGCTATTCTTCAAATTTAATGTAAAATCCTATATTAAATTTAAATCTACTGTATAGCATGTTTCTAAAAAAAAAAAATCAATTTGAAATTGTACATATTTTGATATGAAATGATAAATATATTATTAAAACAGAATTTAAATTTCAAATATTTTTCTGATTAAATCTTTGATAATAGTGTATAAAATTAATTTTTTTTCTTGTTTTCGTTTTATTATATATCGGATTATATTAATGAAGTGATCAGGATATAACAATTTGGATTTCGAAATAAACATAATAAAATTGATATTGGTAGTATCTTCAATTTTTTATTAAACTTAAACACATTTCAAAAGTTTGTACAAATCTTAATGTTAATCTTTCATGATTATTCTTATTTCATTGTAACGTTTGGCAAAAGGTGTCCTCCATTATATATTATATTCCTTATTTAATGTTTTCTTTTTTTTTTTTTTTTTTTTTTATCTTGGAAAACACAATTCACCCTAATCTAATCAATATAACATATCTCAATAGTGTAACTAATGAACATTGATTAATAATGTCTCGCAGAATTGACTACAGCAGTTTAAAACTTATCTTTAATCAATGAATTATTAGGAAGGACTCTCAACTCTAAACTAAGTTTTTATTCTCATATATAGATGTTCATAAAGAATTTTATTTTTCTTACGTTCAAAAAGAGAAGACTAATTTTCTAGATAGATCATATTTTTCAGTCAAATGGAAAGTTAATTTTTAAATTGATTCATATTTCAATTCAAGTTACTATGATGAAATTTCAAGCTTATTGGTTTTAAGCGAAAAATTCTTGATAAATTCAACTTTAATTTATACATATTATGATATTGATAATAATGTAGTCTCTGAATACTTGAACAATCCATTCTAGTTTTATGTATAACTACTACCTATTCGAACTAACCAATGTTGCTCAAAATCTCAAAATATCGGTGGTGGTTTTAATCTGGATAATTAAAGATGAATTAAAGGATGCTAAAATAACTGGGGTAATCAAGAAAGTTAGAAGTTAGATTTATGTAGCAACAGAATATTCCAACCACAGTAACAACCAGTATAATTACTATTAAATATACTACTACTATTTATTATTGTTCTTCTTCATATATAAATACTTAATCTATTAATAAGTTTCAGTTGTAGATTGCTAGTCTTCCCGTTTAGGATTTAATTATTCATGTATATAAATATCAAAAGATATAATGTATTCAATAGTGATAGTGATTGTGGTATTGTAAATAGAAAATGATGTAGTACAAATAGGAATACATCAGGTTAGTTTATTATCTATTAATTTAGGTTACAAAAACTGTTCCATATTATTTAGTACTAATAATTTACACTATTACTGACAGAATAAATTGAATAAATATAAAATAAAATAAAATAAAATAAAATAAAATAAAATAAAATAAATAGTAGAATATTAAATATGAAGTACAGATTGAATAAAATAAAATAAAATAAAATAAATAGTAGAATATTAAATATGAAGTACAGATTGAATAAAATAAAATAAAATAAAATAAATAGTAGAATATTAAATATGAAGTACAGATTGAATAAAATAAAATAAAATAAAATAAATAGTAGAATATTAAATATGAAGTACAGATTGAATAAAATAAAATAAAATAAAATAAATAGTATTAAATATGAAGTACAGATTGAATAAAATAAAATAAAATAAAATAAATAGTAGAATATTAAATATGAAGTACAGATTGAATAAAATAAAATAAAATAAAATAATTTTTTCTTTTTAATTTTTAGTTATTAAAGTTTTTATTAAAAATGTATTCTTATGAATTATCTATACTAATTCAATCGATCAGTTATTGTTTACTATATTAAAATTTTTATTATTATATATATATAGTGTTATATGATTTCGATACAGTACTTTTAATATATAATATATAATATGAGATCTTTCTATGGTTATTTTTATTTAATATTTCAACTAGTAGTTAAATTTAGTTTAAAGCCAAATTGGAATATTAAACTTGTTTTTTTTTTTTTTTTTTTTTTTTTTTTTTTTTTTTTTTTTTTTTTAGACTTAGAGAAAACTTTATTTAATTTATAATAATAATAAAATTACATGATAAAATGAAAAATAAAAAATAAAATACATGAAATGAAATATTATATATTATATAATTATAAAACAGCGTTAGAAGCAATAGTTTTCTTTTCCCATTCATCGATGATAATACCACATCCATTATTGTGAGTAATAATTTCAGTATTAGTGTTATCAAACAAATCTGTATCAGATCTTTCACCAGGAGGTGAAAATTCATACCTTATCATTTCGACGTCGACGCTCTTGGCAATGGTAGATTCAATAGATTCAACGGAATACCATTTCATCATAAATCTAAAAAGATCGACAAATTAATGGTATTACGTTTATCAGAAACTCCGCAATCCCCACAAAATACGGAACAATCGACGAAGTTGAACTTTGTTTAAAAAATATTGTCAACTAATTGTCTTTGTTCCCCATCGTTAACTTTAATTTTTGAATATATTGAACGCCCGCCAAGAAGAGCACTCAATATAAAATAATAAATATTATTATTATAATCCTTTTCTGAATCTAAAGAAGCATTTTTGTTCAATTATCATTGCAAACTTCAAAAAAGAGATCATCTAGAGAAGGTATAGATTTATTTCCGTAATTTTCCAATTATTTACAGGCAAAGATCCAGTGAGAAGAGCTAGGTATACTAACACCACAACATGGGCAACATTTAGGGCATTCTACTGAGACTATTTTTCTTTTAATGGAAATTCTAATTTCAAATTTAAAACCACACCTAATTCGAGAAATCCAAAAGAATCCTAATTGATATTTAGGATATTGAAATGTTAAGTCTTTGATTTCTGAAATAAATCTAAAATCATTCTCCTTGTAAATAATTGCTTTTTTATCTTTTGAAGGTTTGAAGATATCTCTTTCCCAATAAAACTTTTTTATTTCACTTGTTTTTTTACCGTTTAATTTCTTATCCACAATCCTTGTTTCTTTAGTCCATGAGTAATATGACATAGCAGGAATATTATTAGTGAGATGGTTAATATTACATGAGTTTTTCCATTTTCAAAAGCAACGTAATTGAGATATAGCACAGACAGCTGAAAGAGGAGGTATTTTCAATTCATAAGTAATATCATAAAGTTTAACATAAGAATTACGAGATTTAAATCCATAACTCCAATAAAGACCTCTATTAATAATTTTTTGAGCTTTAGAGCATATGCTCTTATTTGAACCAAAGAGAGGAGCATAATATATAACAAGACTAAGAATAAACGAAATTAAAACATATTTCTTCAATGGGAGAGGAATAGATTTATTAATAAGAAATCGAAAGTACGAATTTAATTTGACATTTAATTACTGTTTAATTTGGATTGTATAGGTTTCAAAGATAAAGATTCATTAAAAGGAATTCCAAGATGAGTATAGTTGTCAGTTTTAGGTAATTTGTTATTATCAATAAAGAAAGATGGATCTTTGTAAATTATCGATTTAACAAAGTTAATCTGTTTTACAACAAGAGTAGCACACTTATTAATTCCAAAAGTCATTTCATTTTTAATAGCCCATTCATGAACCTTACTCAACATTTTCTTAAGAGCTTATTTAGATAGAATAACTAAAAAAATGTCATCGACAAAAAGTCCACCACAACAATATTGAGATTCTAAATATACACCATACACCATACTTACCACAATTATTCAGTACATCATTAATGAACAAATTGAATAAAATAGGAGAAAGAAGGCATCCTTGTCTAACACCACGATTAATCGAAAATTCTTCAGAGAGATTACCGTTAAAAAGGTACGAGCTTTAGAGGATAGATAAAGGTTCCTTAAAAGCAGATGACATTTACCACTAATTCCTAAGTTATATAATTTGCTCAAAATATTAAAAATAGGTAATAGGCTTTTTTAAGATCAAGAAAAGTGAGATTTCCTTGAAATTTTCTTCTTCGACATATTTCCTAATTGAAATATATAAACTTATACATTCTTCCTTATTTCAGAATATTAAATTTGATTATAAAAATTTTTCATATTATGTTTGTTAAAGAAACTATTAATGAAGGTCTTTTAATTCTAAAGTTTTATTTTCCACTTATTAAATACTAAACCCCTATATATGGAATTCTTGTATTTTAAAAAATAATATTATTATTGTCCATTTCACCTTAGAAACCAATTAATTACAATTTATTATTGCTATAAACAATATTTTAATAAATATATATATATTACATTTTTTAAATTTAGAATATATATAATCATCATCATATATCTTAAATTTTTCATTTTTTTAATTATATTTATTATTATCAATTTAATAGGAAGTAAAAGATTTTAATTTTGTCCAAAGTATTTATATTCTTATTTATGTGTACTTTATTTTTTTTTTTTTTTTATTATTACCAGGAATCAAAGCTTTGAAGAATTCCATCATAATCCCATCAGGATCACAAGCTTTAAAGTTTGGGGTAGATGAGATTGCATAGCTAATTTCTTCATTGCTTATATCTTGGTTAATTTCTCATTCTTGTTGCCTTATTGGATTTCCCAAATTTTTATGTGCATCAAAATCTTTAAAGAAGTCCTTAGAAAGACCATGACCTGAAGAATCCGACCCAAGGAGTTTATAATGAGAACACCAAAAATTTAGTTTTTCATCTGAAGAAGATACGAATTCATTGTTATTGTTTTTAATATAATAAAAGACTGAATGATTGATTATTAATTTTTATATTTTTTTTACCCATTTCCATGTTTTCCTACAATCATTTTTAAGAGTAAACGAACATCCAATCTTAATCCAATATAAATTTTTTTTTTTTTTCTAAATTCGTATCATTTTTTATGAATGTATTCATATTGTCTATTATATTAGTCAACAATTTTAGAAAATTCATTGGAATTACATGCAGATTTATAACGCTTAATTTGTTTATACTTTATATGTTTTACCTTTTGAAGACAATAAATTTTACGAGATATTCTAAATATTGCTTTTCTGATTTCTGTTGAAGATGTAATCGATAAATCCTTAATAATAAAATTAGTAGTATTGATGAACTTTTCAACTATATAATCTGCTGAAAGTTCTTCATTTCCCAATTCTTCACTAAGAATATCAAATTTATTATGATTACAAAATTCCTTTTAAATTCAAATCATATTTACCAATCCCTTCAAACAATTTTTTTTGGAAACAAAAATGAATCATCTGTGGTAGTTTTCTTGCAATAAACTTCAAGCGGTTTATGATCAGATATAGAAGGATAACCAACAAAATAAGACTTGATATTTTATCCAGCATACTTGCATTGACTAACGCATGATCAATATCTTATGAATATCTACCTCTAGTCCATTAAATAGGTAAACCATTAATAGGAATAATAAACCAATTACCAATGGTAATATCCATTAATTGGTCTTGAAGACTTTAACAGGTGCACCTCTAATTTACAAGAAAAATATATAGATGATTAATGTGATTCTGAAGCCATGTGGAAACCTCAGAGAATGCATATCGGACTTGTAATGAATGTTTCTTAGTGGGAATATAGACATTACCTGCAGAACACTTAGAGTAATTCCATAGATTATATGTTGTTAAAGAAACAAAATGAGAGTAGGAGTTATCTTCAAGAACCGATTGATATGAAATACGGTACCTAAGATATAATCCTCTTCAACCTGGGGTATATGGATTCATTCTTTTTTAGTAAATATTTGTTGTTGGGAAATATCTTGATTATACCTTAAATATTATTAAACATTTAAATAATTAAATTATATTTTAAGATATATTTAATCATATTTAATATGCATTTTAGTGTTACTTTACATTCATATAATTTCATTCATTAGTATTCCAACTAAGACAAAATGAAAACCTTTCTGTGTTAGAATGTGAAACTGGATTTTGAGAATTAAAATTAGGTATATTGGGAGTATTAATTATGTTGTAATTAATATGAATGTATATATTTTAATATACATAATAACATATTATAATATAAATATATATAGTATATGAATATTATATAATTTCATTTCAAAATGAACTTAAAGTTAATCAATTATATAATTTTATGCATAATATCAGGTTCACATTATAAAGGATAGCCATTGATTATCATCAAAATCACAGAGGATTAATTTTTTTAAAATTTATTTATTTATTTTCATAATGAATAGACTTGTAATAATAACCAATTAATTTATATTTATATATATCAGATAATAAATTACAGAATAAATTCTTTTTTTATTGTTGTTGTTGATTAATCATGACATTAAAAATAACGTTTTTTTAATAATTTATTTACTACCTATACTCTTTCTTTTTCATTATTTTTGTTTTCATATCAATTTACAAATACTTTTCTTTTACATTTTTTACTAAATTACTTCTATAATTATTTATATTAATTGGTATAATAATGTAATATAACATTATAAATTTAAATACTTTTAAATATAAAATATATTAATACCTTTTCGTTAACTTCAAAGTCCTATTCGATTGATATTTTCATCTATTACCTTTGTAATTAAATTATTATTCATTACTATTTCCTCCACAACTACAAATATTAATCTTTAATTGATTATACTTTGAATTATTCTTACAAAATTCAATACAAACACCAAATTTATTATTGCTAACTCAATAAGTTTTTTTTAGTAGGACGAAAATTTTATTAGATTATCTTTTAATAAAAAATACATTTATATGTGGTATTGATAAATACCGATTAATTTGTATATTTGTTTAAAAATATAATATATTTCTTTTTAAACAGAGAATTAAAATAAAATTGTTTTTCTATTATACAATAATCTTTAAGTGAACAAAACTTAACCACCAAAACCGTAAAGAGTACGACCTTGACGCTTAAGGGCATATACAACATCTAAGGAAGTAACAGTCTTTCTCTTAGCATGTTCAGTGTAGGTGACTGCATCTCTAATAACGTTTTCAAGGAAGACCTTAAGAACACCACGAGTTTCTTCATAAATAAGACCAGAAATACGCTTGACACCACCACGACGGGCAAGACGACGAATAGCTGGTTTAGTAATACCCTAGGATTATTAATAATTAAATATTAATATTTACTAATACTTCTATTTATTTCAAAAAAAAAAATTTTTTTTATTTATTTATTGTACTAATAATTACTTGAATATTATCACGAAGAATCTTTCTGTGACGTTTAGCTCCACCTTTTCCTAAACCTTTTCCACCTTTTCCACGACCAGTCATTTTATTTCTTTTCTTTTTGTTGTCTTAAAAATAAAAATCTACTTTATTTTATTAACAGGTAACAAAACTTTTCGTTTTAAAAAATTATATTTTATATAAAAATATAAAACGAGATTAGATTGAAGAAAAAATGAAAAAAGGGAATGTTTTCTTCTTTTTATACAAAATTTTTTAATATAAAAATTAGTTTATATTTAAATTTAAATATGAAAATTTTGTAAATATGTATTAATATAAATTGAAATTTGTGTTTATAATAATAAAACATATAAAATATAAATATATAAAATATATTGAAAATATCTCTAATAATATAATTGAATAATATAATCAATATTAATATTCATATTTTAATTTAGTATGAAGTAATATATAAAAATTACATTAACATTACCTATAATATATTTCTATATATTGTAATATATAGAAAATTTTCAAAGTAATTTAAAATTAAAAAAGAAGAAAATTAAAAAAAAAGTATTGTCCAAAATTTAATTTACCTAAAATTTAATATATTAAAAAGGATGAATTTTAATGGACAAAATTTTATATTCTATAAGATTTGTTTTTTAATTAAAATTTTCTATTAAAGTATTTCATTTATTAAAATGTAATAATAATAAATAATAATATATGTATATAATATATTAATTATTGAATATAATATATTAACTAATTGTAATAAATAATAAATAATAGATAATAATATAAAATTAAATATGTAAATAAAATTAAATATATAAATAAATATTAAATAGTCATGCTTCAAAAGAGGATATCCATAATTATTTTTTATTTTAGTGTTTTTGGTTAATAAGTTAAAAAATAAAAAATAATTGTTGCATAGATTTTTATATTAATGGAAATTCTCACAATAATAAAATATTTATGGCAATGTAAAGAAATTATTAAATAAATAAATATGTAAATAAATAAATAATTAACTAATTAATTAATAATTAACTAATAAATAAATAAATTAAAAAGGAAAAGATTAAATAGATAAAAAAATATATATATAAATATAAAAACACACCAAAATGAATAATATCATTATTTAATATTTATTTAATTATTATTTAGTTAAAGTAATTAAAGAACAATTTTCTGGAGTCTTATTTGTTTTTCTTTTTATCATATGCTTTTATTATCAGAGCATATTTATCGATAATGATTATTTTTCGTGTAAATCAAAAAAAAAAACTAATAATTAACTTTTATATATTATTTTTAACTATGATTTGTTAATAAAATTTTTATTTATTTATTTGTTTATTAATTATTGATAGATAATGAAAAGATAAAAATGATTTGAATTTAAATTTATTTTGTAATATTTAGTTCATTATTAAATAGGAGAAAATAGAAGTTAATATATTGTTTATATATGGTTAATTAATTTAAACAAAATTTATGACTTTTTTCTTTTATTTTATTTTTTTAACCTAAAAATAAAAAAAAAATTTTTTTTTTCATTGTACAATAATTTTTTATTAGCAATTTTTATTACTTTTTCATTATTTTTTATGACTTACAATATTTTTTTTTAAATGAAAAAAATTTTTCAATTTATACAATTAAATCATTTTATTAATCATAATTATTAAAATTTTTTAATTATTTTTATTATTTTATTTCATTTATGAATTATATTAAAAACAAAAGAACAAAAGAAAAAAATTTTTTTTTAATCTTTATTTTTTTAAAAAAAATTAAAATAATAATATTCATTAATAAAAAAATTTTTTATTTTTTATTGGCTAAAAAATATTAATAAAATTTATTGGAGGAAAGTAGTAAAGTATTGTTGTCCACATCTACTATAAAAGATTGAAATTTTCACCTAAAATTTGAAAAATTAAGCTTTTTTTTCTTAAAAAAATTTTTCTATTTTTTTTAAAAATATATAATTTAAATTAAAGGAAGTCCATTAAAGTATTATTTTAATTCCTTAGAAAATCCAAAAAAAAATTTATCATGGCTCGTACTAAGCAAACTGCTCGTAAATCAACTGGTGGTAAAGCTCCACGTAAGCAATTAGCTACCAAGGCCGCTCGTAAGAGTGCTCCAGCTACTGGTGGAGTTAAGAAGCCACATCGTTACAGACCAGGAACTGTAAGTTTTTATAATAAAAATTCTTAAAATAAATAAAAAACTTTATTTATAAAGGAAATATTAAAAATATAAATGAACATATGAGAATATAGAAAAGAAAAATTTTTAAAGTATATGATCTTTTTTTTAAATTGAATTGCATGTAATAATTTTATTATGTAATATTTTAATATAAACAAATAAAAAGGTCGCCCTTCGTGAAATTCGTAGATACCAAAAGTCTACTGAACTTCTTATTCGTAAGCTTCCATTCCAACGTCTTGTTCGTGAAATTGCTCAAGATTTCAAGACTGATCTTCGTTTCCAAAGTTCTGCTATTGGTGCCCTTCAAGAAGCTTCTGAAGCCTACCTTGTTGGTCTTTTTGAAGATACTAACTTAGCTGCTATTCACGCTAAGAGAGTTACCATTCAACCAAAGGATATTCAATTAGCTAGAAGACTTCGTGGAGAAAGATCTTAAATTTTATAGAGATGTATATAAATTAATACAACTTTTGTTTTTTATAATGAAAGTGGTATTATTTATAATAGCACTTTAAAGTGCTAAATTGTAATTTAAGCGGCATTTTTAAATGCCAAATCTAAATAAAATTTATTCTTGAAATAGAATTTAAAACCTTAAATAATTAGTTGTGAAGAAATTTTAAAAATTATGTGTTTGAATTTAAATATTCTACATAGAGAAAAAAAAGTTTCTTTTTTTTTGGAGAGTTCGGGATAGAAATTATGTGTTAGTATATGGTTTTATATATATTATTAATGTATATTAAGTTATATTTGTTTTTGTTCAAAATATCTATTGAAAAAGGGAAAAATAAATATTTTGAATTGGATTCACAAACAAGTGTTTAATATATTATTAATAAGTATGTTTATAACTAATGATTCCAAATGGAAACTAAAAGTTTCTATTTAATAAAGCATGTGACATTGTTCCTATATATAATGTATTAATGAAGATTTACCTATTAGGTATTATTATATATTAGAGACTAAAATTTGAATATTTACGGTTGGAATACTGAAAAGCGTGATATTATTTTATACCTCAACTCAACTTTCAAACCTATATATATCTGTTTAAAAGAAACTGGAAAAAGTAAATATCTTCCAAAAGATGTTTCATCACCATTTATTCTAAATTACAACTCAGTTTTTCTTAGAACTAGTCCTAAAACCCCCCAGTATGAGAGGATTCTTTATTGGTGTTCATTCTTCGTGCTCTTTCTTCAAAGAACCATTTTTATACAAATATATCATTTCAGTAAATACTACTTCTTTCTGGAATCAATAATGTACTATTGGAAATATCTACTTTCCTCAAAGCAAATGGAAGGAAGCAAGACTAGTAGCTATTGATGAACTTTCTCAATGGTTATGTTTTCACAATAGAAAAAATGTTCATGCTATCCTAGTTGGTGATTTTAACATGTCATTAAAGAAGATCAAAACATACATTTCAAATAATTTTCCTAATTGGTATATTGCTCCCTTATTTGGTAACCAATTTACTTATGTCAAAGGTACTAGGTCATCTTGCATTGATCATGTCATCTATAATGAGGCTTTGGTAACTCATATTAATAAGACATCGGTTTGTACTTCATTTTATGGTATTTCTGATCATAAACCTATTTTACTTTCTTGCAACTAAGTTCTTTCTGGTGGCTTTATAAGGCCTGCTAAAGTCTCTAAATGGTCTACTCATATTTGTAAAACAAAAAATTCAGATATTTTATCACATAATTATTTTTCAATCTTAGCAAATGACCTCGATTCTCATTACAATTCGCTTACGGCTGATGAAATGGTAGAAAAATTTATCAATACATGATATAATATCAGGAAAGATATTAATGTTCTCATTCCAACAAATTTAAAGGGCTCTTCTTTTCATTGTCCTTATTACATTAAAAAAACTGTCTCATGAAAAACATATTGCATTTCGAAATATTAAGCCTTACTTTAACTGTGAAAATGTTGATAATTACCTTGAACAATTTAATAAATATGAAAAACTTTGCAAATTAATCTAGAAAACAAAGAGCAAATTTCGTTCTGCTAGATTTAAGGCTAATATTGTAAAAATAGGTTATTATTTTTTGAATAAAGATTTCAAAAATGGTTGGAGATGTTTAAAAAAAATGGCTAAACCATCTTATTCATCTACCTCTCTTACTTGCATAAAATCTAAATTTGGTCAAGATATTATCTCTCCTACTAAGCAATTAGATAGATGGGCTGAATATTATAAAGATCTGGCTTCTGATCCCTCAGGCCACAGCCTTAATCGTTACTACTGGAATCATGCTTTAAGGAATATTAGTCTTAGATCCTCTACCTGGAATATCAATGGTCCTATTACAATTGAAGATATTAAAAAAAACTATTTCATCAATGAAAAACAACAAAGCACCCGGCCCCGATGGTATCTCGATTGAATTCTACAAAGCTCTGTTTTGCAATGAAGAATTACTAGAAACACATCCTGCTGCTGGAAAGTGTCTTAAATTGATTTTTAATAAAATCTGGAATGGGTCTTTTCCTAAAAAATGGAACTCAGCTTCTATTGTATCAATCCCTAAGAAAGGTGACCTATCAGATTGTAGTAATTATCGAGGTATTTCTCTCATTAATGTTGGACTGAAAATCATTTCAAAAATTGTAACAGATAGAATATCTTCTTACGCACTCTCACACAATTTCATTAGACCTGAACAATTTGGCTTTCGCAACCGTGAAGAATGCATTAGTTTATTCATTTCCGTTAGAGAAATATGCCAAAGAAGAAAATTTCAAGGAAAATTCACATATCTGGCCTTTTTAGATCTTAAAAAAGCTTATGATTCAGTTCCTATATTTAACATTCTTTCTATATTATATCATTATGGAGTCCGTGGTAAATGTTTTGATTTTCTTTGTAATTTATATACTTCATCTAAAGCACGCGCTCGATTTGCTTCAATGTTATCAAATGAATTTCCTATTAAAAAAGGTGTTCGTCAAGGTTGTCCATTATCTCCAATCTTATTCAATTTATTCATCAATGATATACTAAATGACTGTGAAAAATATGGTGTTATTATTGGAAAAAAAAATGTTGTGGTGGACTCTTTGCTGATGATGTTGTTCTCATTGCTCCGAGTGCAAAAAATTTAGAAAAATTATTAAAAAAGGTACATAAATGGGCTAACATAAATGAAATGACTTTTGGTATTGAAAAATGTGCAACTATGGTTATAAAACCAATGAATTTTCAATCTCCTCTAAATTATATCTCGAGATTTAAGTATCCCTCCTATTGCTGGTATCTGCGCATCCTTATAGATAAAATCGTTTACAAAATGGAATAAATCAAACTGTATTATAAAGGATCTTATTAAATCTATTCCCAAAATGCATCATTATTCCTGGACTAAAGAATCTAGAACACTGTATAAAAAAATCAAAAAATATAAATGTGTAGAATATGACGATATTTTAGAACGTTACTGGAAATCAATTTCCAAATTTCAAGGTATTAAAGGTCAAAACCACGATAGTAACAAGTTCTCAAATAATAAAACTCTAATTATGCTTAACTTAAAATATCCCCAATTCAACTTAAGGTTTTCGTGGATTATACGTTTACGCTGTGGTTATAAATACAATACTACTATTGCTATTAGAATGGATAGAATTTTAGAAGATTGTCCCAAGACATGCCCCTGTTGTGGCCAAGGTAATCAATCTTTTGAACATTGGATTTTTAAATGCAATGCTCTTGCATCTTTTAAATAGAATTCTTTAAATTTCATAGGTGATCTCTATGTTTTGTTCATTACGAAGATTAGAGTGTTTAATCCTCTTTCTTCCTATGACTCTATTTCTAATTTTGAAGATTATATCAATCATTATATATACTTGTTCCTTCTTGGTGGAATTTTAGCTTTAAATGAGCTACATTTCGGTAGTGAGGAACAGAGACAATTAAATGAACTACTTTTCAAAGGTTCATCTGAGTCACCTGTTCCAAAAATTGTGGGCTTGGCGGAATTCTTAACTAGCGCAATATCTATCATAAGTAGTTCGTTTGAGCTATTATTTTATAGGTACTCCAAAATATCAAACTTAACCAAGAGCGTCGACGTCGTACTAATAAGGCATAATGATAATGCTGGATCATCATCTATTTCTACGAAGGGTGAATCTCGCCTTAGTAGTTCAATAAATGATGAATCCGGGAAGAGTTTAGAGGACACCACACTATCTATTTTAAAGATGTTACTTCTAAGTTTTATTATCTTTTTATTTGGTAGGAAGGGAAAATCCCCGCATAGTACAACTTGCAGAAATACATAGTATTTTTGAACTTTTTTATTTTTTATTTTTTAACTCTTATTTTTATTTTTAATTTATAATGTACTTTTCACATACGTGTATTTTATATAATAAGATTAATAAATTTATGAAAGTGTATTGTCTTCCCTGTCTAAAAAAAAAAAAAAAAACTGTGCCCATATATAATGTATTAATGAAGATTCATCAAATAGGTACTAAAGGTAAGTGCTCTAAATTTATTGAAAACTTATACTTATCTTCCAAGGCTTGTGTAAGAGTTGATAGACAATTATCGGAATCATTTAGTATTAAGAAAGGAGTTCGTCAAGATTGTCCCTTCTCACTAATTTTATTTAACTCATTCAATAATGATATTTTTAATAATTGTGATAAATATAGAATCTCTATTGGTGATAAACAATGCTGTGGAGGTCTCTTTGCTGATAACATTGTGTTATGTGCTCCAACAAAATCTCAACTTTAAAAATTGTTAAAATTTGCCATTAAATGGTCTAGAAATAATGAAATGCAATTTGGTATTAATAAATGTGCTAGTTTAGTAGTAAGAAGGAAAGTTTCAAGATTTCTCAATAATAATAACCTCACTTTTTATCTTTCAAGTCAAGAGTTACCTAAAACACATTTACTATACCTACTTAGGTGTAACGTTTTCAAATGATTTAGAATTGAAACCGATCATACAAAGAATACAAAGAATGAATAATAAAGTAAGAAAAGTACTTTGTAAGCAAGTCTCATTCTACTTGGATCTAACAAAGAAAGAACGAGAAGTAGGCAGACACTAGTTAATTCAGGATTATACTGGATTGAAGGATTTTCTAATGGGAATAGCTTTACATCCCTTTATTGTGTTTCAAAAGAACTTAACATTCCTCCTCTTTCGGTGAAATTTGCGATTACTCAGGAAAGGTATTTTTAAAAAATGGAAAAACTCGAATTATATTATCTTTGATTTTTTACTTAGAGATATATCACATTGTGGACATCATGTATGCGATAAAAAAAGTAAAAATTTTAGCTATCGAATTAGATAAATTTCCATCAAAAAAAAAAGCAATTGTAAACTTTTACTGGGATAGATATGGCAGGAAAATCAATCAAGGCTAAAGCTTGTAAGAAAAATAAATTTTAGAAAACTAAAGACAACCTAAAGCTCAACTTTAAGTCTCTTGGATACAGAAATAGTTTTCCAATGGGTACTTTGTGCCAGATGTGAATATAAATTCGATGCTCGTGTTATCAAAGCCACCGATATGATTGAAGACGACTGTCCAGAAAAGTGTCCTTATTGTTAACAGAAGAAATAGTAATCCTTGATTGGAACATTAGTTTTCTATATGCTATCTTTCCTGTGAATTCGGAATGAAATATTTTTTGGATATTGAAATTCTTTATGAAAAATTTTTCATAATTTCCAAAAATTATCCAATATCAAATAGTAATATAAACACTATTATCATAAATATGAATAATATAGAATCAAATATTATAGTAGTAACGAAGAATATAATATTAATAATAATAATAATAATAATAATAATAGAAATAATATTGTTAATAGTAATAATAGTACTGATAGTGAAAATAGGAATATTAATATTAATAATAGTGAAAATAATAGTATTATTACTAATAATATAATGAATAGGTCAATTTGTGAAAATCGTGTAAATATTAGTAATTTTCTGAATAATGAATGTGAAAATATGTGACATGGTACCGATTATTTAACTTCCTCCTTGTTATAACAGATGCAGATATTATTAATTTAAGTTATAAAAAGGAATGGGATGTTTTGTTTAAAAATCAAATCATTTCTGGTGATTATTAAAAAAATCGCCATTCTTGGTGCGATCTGTGGCTCTTTACAGAAATTATGCCTCGGACTAGTACTTTACAAGGGTTGCTATTCCAACGGTATAAGCGCAAAACTAACTAGGAGCATCAATGCTGAAAATATAGTAAAATAGGCTTAATCAATTATAAATATAATAGTCAATAATATGTCCATTTTCTATACAAATAGTGACAATAATTCAACCTTTTAATCGAAAGGCCGTAAAACAATTTATGCATTTATCCTTTTCAACAAGATCCGGAATAAGAATTTCTTTAAATAAAAATCTTATAAAATCTGGAGATGAGATTCATTGTCTATGCCTATGGCTCATTTTTTCTAAAATTATTTATACCCTTTATTTTGAATATTACTAATTAAAAAAAAATTATTATGTTCAAATTGGACAAATATAAATTTCTTATTAAAATTTGTTTTTTTTTTTAAAAATTATACATGTGATTAATAAATGAATAAATAAGTAAAGTTGAAAATCGTAATAATTGCCACTATAGAAATTAAAAAAAAAAAAAAAACCCTCTCAGGAATGTATTTCCTTCAATTGGGTTCTTTGAGGCAAGACTATCTTTTAATTATATGAGCCGGAGTTCACAATAATTGCAGCTTTTAAAAAAAAAAAAAAAAAAAAAAAAAAAAAAAAAAAAAAAAAAAAAAAAAAAAAAAAGTGAGTGAATAGTCAATTAAAGAAAAAAAAAAAAAAAAAAAAAAAAAAGTGAGTGAATAGTCAATTAAAGAAAGAAAAAAAAAAAAAAAGTAATTGAGAACGGGGGGGCTTTTTTTTTTTTTTTCTCTTTAAAAAAATTTTTAAAGATTGGTATTCGCCTAAACCTCTTGTCCTATGTACCATACATATTTTTTTTTTTTTTTCAAAGTTGATTATTATAGAATTTTTCAATGAGTTTTCATTTTTTATAATAAGAGGAATATAGTCATGAAACTCAATTTCATTTGATAGTAATAACTTTATATATATATTTTACTAACAGAAAACAAAGGTGATTTTATAATTATTTTATCTCTATAATTATGATTTCGATGGTTAATAACCTTCTTTGAATTATTTAATTACTGAATTTAATAGAATACCAATGGTTATTGGTAAATTAAGATATGCTTTAATCTTTTTTTTTTTTTTTTTTTTTTTTTGCTTATATTTATAATCAATTTTATTAGGCTTGCTAACCTATAACTGAGGAATTTGAATGTAAAGGAGAGCTAATAAATACTTTGGCAACAATAACTTTCAATTTCAACTTCTAGTATATATACATAATATATATATATTATGTATATATATATATTTTAATTATTATTTGTTTTTTTTTTACTTATTTCTTCTTCAATAGTATCTACATTTTCATTATTATTGTTATTGTTATTGTTATTATTTCTTTTATTTCTCCTCGTTAGCTTCATATTAGTTGTATTATCAGTTATTATAATTTTAAAATAAAATACAAAAAAAAATATATATATATTTTTAAAATTTTAAAAATTATAAATTTTAAAATCAAAATTTCATAAGAATTATAATTATTTATTATAAAATAAAATATATATGTAATTATATCTAATTTGAATTTCCATTATTTAAATTCATAAAATGTTGTTCTTAATTTGCATATATAAATAAATAAAGGATATTATTTTGTAATAAAAAAATAATAATAATAATTAAATAAATGGAACATTTATTAAAGAAATTTCTCGATGAATTTTTAGGAACAATTATTTGTATTTTTAATGTGATCTCATTTTTACAATCTTTTTTTACTGTGACTTAAAAATTAAAAGGTGTATATTAATAAATTTCTACTTTTATAAGAAATGATTTTCAATATTTTTATTTTTTATGAATTCTATTAAAAGAAGATATTTAAATAAAAATTAAATAATTAACATTTTTGCATGTAATTATAATATATTAATATTGTAAAAATAATAAAGAAAAAAAATATATATTTTATATATATATATATATAATTTCAAACATTTATTATAATAAGTTTTTCCTTTTCAAAAATACACCATTTTATTTCAGAAACATAGTGAAATATTTATTTATTAAAATTATTAAATTAAAAATATTTCATTTCTTCATAAAAAAAAATTTTTTTTTTATACATGTATTATATAAATAGTTTTAAAGTTTATATTTTTAAAATAAATTTTAAAAATTATATTTTTAACCAATCATATTATTTAAAATTATCTTTTTGATTTTATTATAAATTAAATAATTTTTAAATAATACATATTTTTTTAAATTAGATATATATATGAAATATATGTAATGTTTTTTTTTTTTTTTCATAAATAATTGAAAAGAATAAAAATAATATTATAATATTATATATATGTAAATTTAAAGGAATATAATAATTTTTTGTTTTTTGTTTTCTTCACTATTCTTTTTTTTGATTATTTAACAGAAAGTTTATTTAGTATATCCGCTAAAATATTTTCTGCACCAATATTTTTACATTGTTCTTTTAACTTTTTACTGGCATGTATTGATCTATGAGCCAAATACATTCTATGAGTTACAACATGCTTCAATGCAATTTGAATATGATCAACGGTCATATAAGTTTGATCAAATAAAGCCGATAATGCCCTTTATATATAAATTATATAGAATATAAATATATAGATATATAATTAATATTTATTTTTAATGTTTATAATATAAATATTTATTATTTTTAAATTCTATTGAATCAATTATCTAAAGGATTTTTTTTTCTCTTTTTTTTTTTTTTTTTTTTTTTTTTATAAAATTTATAATATTACTTCGATGCTAATATTAAGTCATTTGTTGCAGCAACAGGTATTCCACTACTTATTAGTGGATGAGTCCTTATACCTGTCATAATATTTCTTAAATAAATATCTATAAATTTGCTACTAGTAATTTTTTCTGTGGCTTCTATTAATGATTTTATTTCATCATCAGTAATTAATGAATCATTTGATAGATAAATAGGAACATTATGGGCGATAACATCTTTAATTCGATGGTATAAAAATGTATTATTTAACTAACATTTATATATTAAGTTTATATATATATTCTAATTAGTAAAAAAAAAATAAAAATAAAAATAAAAATAAAAAATAAAAAAGAAAACATAAAGAAAATATTGAATAAAAGTATATATATATATATATATATACATACTAATTGTGATATAACGTTATTCTGTATATCTTCTTTTGATATAAGTGAAATTATTATAAATGGCTTTGGAAATTCATTATTAAATAATTTCTTTTTCAATAGCATCTATATAACATAATAAATTTTTAACATATTATATAATAATTATAAAGTATAAATATATATATATAAAAGTAAAAAAAAAAATTAGAAAAATTTATATTATTTGTATGAAAGTAATCAAATATCATTAAAAAGAATTAAGATTTATCATTGTTTTTTTTTTTATTTATTTATTTATTTATTTATTTATTTTTTATTTCATTTTATTTCTTTTCTTTTTTTACTTGTAAAATGGCATCTTGAATAATTGGACTAGCGCTATCCATATTTTCAATAATTATTACATTAGGTAAAGGTTGATCATTTAATTGAATAATAGAATCTTTAATTTTTTGATATTCTTCATTATCCTCTGAATAAAGCATTGAAAAATCTGTATTTTTATTACGCAAATTTAATTTTGATAATGTATTAGTATTAAAAGCAATTTCTTTGTTATTTCCATTTTCATCGGAAACTACAATTTTATGAATGATTTCTGGTTTATGAAGTTTGGAATTTTTTTCCATTTCAATTTTTTGAGTATAGATATTTTTTATCATTGGATTGGAATATAAAACATTAGAATTATTTTTTAAATTTAATAATTGGTTATTCATTAATTCTCTAGATGAATTTATCTCCTTGGAATTAATATTTTTTTTATCCACCTATGGATAATTGATTAAATGTTATTTATTAGTAGTAACATTAAAAATTAAAAAAAAAAAAAAAAATTTTTTTTGAATAATTATATTATATATTATAATTATATATATATTTATATATATATGTAATTATATGTATAATAAAAAAAAAAAATATAAAGGAATAAAAAAATATATTAAATATTAGTAATTAAAATAAAAATAAATAAATAAATAAATAAATAAATATCATTACTAATACTATTTATTATTATTATTATTAGTAGTAGTATTAGTATTAATATTAGTATTATAAATATTTTTTATTACGAAATCCATAATAGAGGATGAAAGTTTTTGTCCATTTGATGTTTCTAACGGAGTAACTTCAAGATCTGGCATTGAATTGGTTTTATTCATACTCACTATATTTTTCAAAAAAAAAAAAAAAAAAAAAAAATAATAATAATAATAATAATAATTATAATAATAATAATAATAATAATAATAGCAATAAATAATAAATATATTTAATATTATGATATAAATCCTTTAAATTTTTATTAGAATATATAACTATATATATATATATATATATATATTATAAAATATTTTCATTTTCATATTTTTTTTTTAAATATATATTATATTTAATTTTATTTAATGTATATATATAAAAAAAAAAAATCTTTTATATATATGTAAATTGTTTTAATTAATAAAGGAAGTAATTTTTATATTGTAAATTATACCTTCAGATTGAAGAATTACTGAATTTCCAATTATTTCCTTATGTTCTTCACATTTTCCTTTTGTTTTACTTAATATTCCCGATATAAATTCATTTACCGTTGTCGTGGGTTTGCATCGAAAAGACGAATAGGAAAAACCAAATATGGAAAAAATAATTTTTTCAAGCATATTCTTAAAAGGTTTCTGATTTTCATTTACATCGAATATAATACTATTTTTTTTACATATTAGACACATTAGAATAGTAACTAATACATCATCTTTGAAATAAAAAGGTACAGCTTTATTAGGATCATATTTTAATTCTGATAATTTTTGAACTAACCATGTAATTTTGTTAGTATTTAATTTATTTTTATTTTCTGAGATAGAATTTATCTCATTATTTGAAGCTTGAATAGATTCAATTCTAGTACTCATTAATTATTTTATATATATATATATGTTATAAAAACTATTTAAGCGGATTTATATATATATTATATATTATATATATATTATAAAGTAATATAAAATAATTAAAAAAAAAAATACATATATATATAATATACATATGAAAAAAAATTTTTTTACTTTTAAAAATAAAAAATAATAAATAATAATAAAATTATTTTTATAAATATAATAAATTAAATTTATGATTATATTTTAAAAAAAAATTTAAAATATTATAATTAATTTAAATAATTTGGAGTTGGATAATTAATGTATTTTGATTTATACATAATTAATATATTATAATTAATAATCCATTCTATTACTTTTTATTTTTTTGATATATAAATATCATATTTTCTTTTTTCATATTGTAAACAAGTGTCTTTAACAAAAAATAATAAAATAAATTTAAATTTAAAAAAAAAAAAAAATTGAGAAAAGAAGGAATAATATTAATAATATAAGATGTTTTCATTAGTAGTTAATATTATAATTGTTGTTTCATTATTTATTAATTCAATTGCTATTTTACATGAAGATCGTTTCTTAGCAAGAAGTAATATTATAATATATATATCTTTTTAATTTTATTGTTTAATGAAATTATAATATATTATATATAATTTACTTAAATATGAATAAAAAAAAAAAATAAAAATAAAAGAAAGAAAGAAAGAAATTACTAAATTCTTTTTCATAATATTACATTTCACATTATTTATAAAGAAAAATAATAATAAAAATAATTATCTAACACGAAATTTTGATTTTTATATATTAATTTTATCAATTGTTTATATTAATATTTTTATTAATAAAAATAGTCGGATGGACAGCAAGAAGATCAGGATATAATACTGAACCAACTGTTAAATCTAAAATTATTGATTTAATTTCAGCAACTAGAACTTTATTAAGAAGTATAAAAATATATATATATATATATATATATATAAAAACATTAATAAAAAATTATTATTATATATGTTAATTTTTTTTTTTTTTTTTTTTTTTTTTTGTATTATACATATAAATATAAATATTACATTTTATTTTATATTAAATATTAATTTAAAATAACAGTTCCATTAATAATAATCAACTCCATTATAATAATATATCTTCTCATCTTGGGTTAAAAATATAAACAATTAAAAAGTTTTAAAATTATTTGAGAAAAGAAAATTCATTTAATATCATAAATAAGCAATATTAAAATAAACATAATACATATATATTAAATAAATAATAATAATAATAATAAAAAGATAAAAATAAAAATAAAAATGATATATTTATAATAAGCAATAAAAAAAAAGTTTAAAAAAAATAAGAAAGAAGAAAGAATTTGATTTCATTTTTTTAAAAAAAAGAAAAACTCTAAATAATGGTTATATTTTAAAATTATTTTAAGCACTTTATATAAAATTAACAAATAAATTATTCTTTTAAAAAAGTTAAATTAATAATTATTAAATAATTAATGATTAACTAATTATTTATTATTAGTTTTAATTTTTATTGTAAAGATTCAACAATAATATTTAAATAATATGTATTATTATTATTATTATTATATTATTATTAATACTACTATTAAAATTTAAATTATTTTTAATTTAGTTTTAGTTGTCCTTGTTTTGTTTTATTATTATTATTATTATTATTATTATTATTATTATTATTATTATTATTATTATTATTATTATTATTATTATTATTATTATTATTATTATTATTATTATTATTATTATTATTATTATTATTATTATTATTATTATTATTATTATTATTATTATTATTATTATTATTATTATTATTATTATTATTATTATTATTATTATTATTATTATTATTCATAATTAATTTTTCAATTTATAATATCGGATTCATTCATCTAATAAATTTTGGAGTCTTTGTTTGAAAAATTATTTATATGATATATAGTAATATAGTAATATATATAGTAATATACATATCTTTAGAAATTTTTTTTGAAAAAAAAAAAAAAAAAAAAAAATACTAGTACAAAAGTGTCTTAATAACAACTTAGTATAAAGAGTTTATTTGTAAGATATCTATCTATCATTTTAATTTTATTTATTAATTTATAAAATTCATTAATTTTAAATTATCATCCAGTTCAACTTGACGTAAATGGTTCAAAAAAAAAAAAAAAAAAAAAAAAAAAATATATATATATATATATAATACAATTTATTACTATTTCATTATTATTTAAATAAATTAATCATTTATAAATAAATAAATAAATATAAATTATATATATATTTAATAGATATTGGTTTAAAATATTTTATATAAAATTTACATCTAAAAATATGGATGTTTATAGAATTTAATTCTATTTTCATATTACAATATTACTTTTTCATGTTTTTTTTTTTTTTTTTTTTTTTTTTTGGATAATTAATAAATACAAATCATATGTATATCTGTAATTAGAAAATGTAATAATATTAATAAATTAAACTTTAGATAGGAATCATAATCTGAATATATTTATTTTCCAATACTTAAATGTAATATTATTTAGTTGTAATTGATATTAAATCTTTTAAAAAATTACTATATTAATTTTTTTTAGCATAAGTAAAACCTCAGCATTTGTTATGGATTATGTACTTTAGGAATTTTTCATTATGATTTTTATAATATATTAAAAAATATATTAAATAAAAGTTTAAAAAAAAAATGGACTAAGATTATTTATTCACAATAAATATATTAAATTTATATTTATATATATATTTGAAATACATCTTTTATTTTTACTTCTATTTAATAATTAAATATTTAATTATAAATAAAAATATTTGAATTATTATTTTATTATTTTATATATAATTTTATTATTATTATTATTATTATTATTATTATTATTATTATTATTATTGTTGTTGTTGTTGTTTTTATATATATATAAGTATTTAAATTTTATGTTGTTGTTTTTTTATATATATATAAGTATTTAAATTTTATGAAGATTAATATATATCTAATAATGAAATATAAACTATAGAGTAATTTCATAGAGAAGCATAATAATACTAATCATGTATGTAACATAAAACATAAAACTGTATAAAGTATAAAAAAAAACGTGACATACAGTACATAAAAAAATATTAAAAATATTTTAAAAGAATAATTATCTATAAATACATGATAAAAATTTATAAGACAATCAAAACAATAATTATTACTATTATTTTATATAAAACATTTTATTTTTTATTATATTATTTTTATTTATATTATTTTTATTTTTATTATTTTTTATAATATTTTAACATTATATTTTTTTTTATTTTTAATAATTAAATAATAACGTATTATTTAATTAGTATATTATATTTTTACTTCTATTTTTTATAATATTTTTACCTTTATTCCTTAATTAAATAATAACGCATTATTTAATTATTAAATTATATATAAATATTCTTTTTACTCTATGAATTCTTAATTAAGATTCATAAATGCATACTTTTCATAAAGTATCCATTATGAAGTTTAATTAACTTTATATTTTATATATTTTTACTTTCATTATTGTATAAAAGTAATTTATATTCTATTTATTTTATTTTATATATATATTTCTATAAAATATATATATATATAATATTTTTATGAATACTTCCTTATATTTATTTTATATATTTTTACTTTCATTATTGTATAAAAGTAATTTATATTCTATTTATTTTATTTTATATATATATTTCTATAAAATATATATATATATAATATTTTTATGAATACTTCCTTATATTTATTTTATATATTTTTACTTTCATTATTGTATAAAAGTAATTTATATTATTTAATTTATTTTATATATAATTCTATAAAATATTTATATATATATATATATTATTTATATAATTTTTACTAATTTTATGACAATATTTTTTTAAAAATAGTTTATTGATTAATATTTTATAACTTTATTATTTTAAGTTATAATATATTATTAACTTTTTTTTTTCTTTTTTTTTTTTTATAAATTTGTTATTTATTTAAAGTAATCAAGAACAAATTGTTTTACACGTTCAATACCTTCTTTTCCTTCTGGTAATAAATAGCTATCATGTTTAGTACTCATAACGGAAAAACTACCAAGAATAGGATAAACGTGAAACATGCCTTCTTTGACAATTAATTCTACATCATTATTAGGATTTTCACGAATTTTTTTGACAACTGTTAAAGTATCATCTAATAACATTTCATCTCCTCCTACAAAGAATATTGACTTTGGGAAAGTACTATAATCTGCAAATACGGGAGAAATATAAGGATCATTTCTGTCGCCATCTCCCATAAATGAATAACTTACAGAATTTTTCATTTGTTCTACCATTTCTTTAGTGAGTGGTCTTGAACCTCCCAAAATAATATCTTTTGTGTAGTTTTTATAGAAACTTTCACTAGTACAAGTCATATCAGTCCAAGGTGAAAAGAAAATACCAGCTCCAGGTGCTACATTATAATCATTTTTAAGTTTTTCAATTAATACTAATGATAAATTACCTCCAGCCGAATCACCTCCTATTATTATATCTTTAGGATCAAAAGTTTTGGTTAATTCCATCCAAACATCTACAGCTTCATTTAATTGTGTAGGAAAAACATTTTCTGGAGCTAATGAATAATCTAAAAGAATTACCTCAATATCATCACGTAAATCACACAATAGACAGCTGAACGCCTTATATAAATTATTTAAACCATAAAGATATACACCACCATGAATATAATATATAACTTTCTTAGCATCTACATTATTATCTTTTTTTATAAGTATATATTTTGATTTTTTTTCTGTTTCTTTTTCTTCTACAATATATCCCTTAATTGGAGTATTCCTTGTCATTTTGATATTTTTGCTAGCTATGGAAGGATTTTTAGTAAGTGGTCTTATAAAATTTTTAAAAATAAATTTAAAAGCTTTTCCTTTAAAAGTAGACATCTTTTTAATAAAATAATAATTACTTTTATATATTTATAATACTCTATAATATCATATAATATATATATATTTTTATTTAATTTATATATTAATTTTTTTATTTTTTATTTTATTTTATTTATATTTCTTTGAATTTAAAATTTTATTTCTTTATAAGTTTAAGCAAATTTAAAAATAAAAAAAGAAATAATAACTTATTTTTTAATTTTTTTTTTTATTTTTTCTTTTATTTTTTCTATTAAATTTCTAGTTTTTTTTTTTTATTGTTTATTTATTATTATGTTTGTTTATTATATTTTATATCTTATTTCTATTTTTTTTTTTATAAATATATTTCTATTTATTATTTATTTTTTCCTTTTTTTTTTTTTTTAATTATATATATTTTATATATTTTATTTAAATTCAAATAACATAAAAAAAGAAGTAAAGGAAAAATAATTATATATATATTCAAAGATAAATATATGAAATATTGATTTAATTTATTATTATAGTTTATCAATAATTATTATTCGATATTATTAATACATTATAGCATGATAATTTTTCTTATATGTAACTTAAATTAATTTTTATTTTCCATTATTAAATTAGATATTAACTCTAAAATTATTCATAAATAAAATAAAATAAAATAAATATTTCCTAATATTTTTATACTATTTTTAATATATATAACAATATTAATGTATTTATTTTAATATTTTGATACATATATTCTTATATTATGAAATTTATTAAATATTTTAAAAACTCATAATTTTGGGAATTGACATGAGAGCGCCATGGTATGGCAGTTAATTATACACCTATTAACATATGGGGGAGATAAAAGTTTTCAGTCTATAAAAAAAAAAGATTAATAATAATAATATTAATAATAATGATAATGAACTTTAATTAATAAAGTTAGATGGTATTACAAAAATAAATTAAAATTAATATGGCACATGTAATTTATTTATTAATATAATATATATATGTAATACTAATAATAATATTTAATAAAAAAAAAATTGTAACTTATCTATTAATAATTTTTTTTTATTAATTATTTTTTATATTAATTATAAAAAAAGATTTAATGAGTGAAAAAATTACATTAAATATTTCGAATTAGTAATAAAAAAAGATTTAATGAGTGAAAAAATTACATTAAATATTTCGAATTAGTAATTAGTAATGTACCAGAGTAATGTTAAAGTAATTAGAAAAAACCTTTTACAATAATGTCGGATCATTTTCCGACTTGCTTGGTAATTGAAGATTCCTTCATAAACACTTAATTAGATTATGTTATACTATGTGCTATTAGTATGTTGAAGATTCCTTCATAAACACTTAATTAGATTATATGTTACACTATGTGCTATTAGTATGTTGAACATAAATGTATTTTAAATTTTTTTATAAAAATATTTTCTTATAAAAATAAGAAATATATAAATGTTTAGTTTTTTATAAAAATAAGAAATATATAAATGTTTAGTTTTTTATAAAAATAAGAAATATATAAATGTTTAGTTTAATTTTAAAACCAGAATATATTGATTATGATTATGTAATTCGTTTTTAATTTTTATTTTATTTTTATTTGTGTTTTTTCATTTTCTTTAATTTTTTTTTTTTTTTTATTTTAATAATTATTAATTTTTAATTTTAGTATTATTGAATAATAATAAAGTTTTTAATCATATTTTTAAAATTTAAATATTAAAACTATATATAATATATTCATGATATTTTGATTTGACAATTATAATATTAAAATTATATATAATATTATTTATTTATTTAAATTATATAAAAAATATGATATTAATATATACATTATTTTATTAAACGCATACTAACTTTATTTCATATAATTCTGTATCATTAATATAATATAATTTTACTAATATTATATTATGTCAAATTTATTTTTTATATTACTTTGCTAAAAAATAAAAAAATTGATATATAAATAATATCCAAAGAAAAGTTTTATGTATTATTAAAAATAATTGTATGTAATTAATCTTTATTATACAAATTTGAAAATATAATGAAATATTTTAAATTAAATTAGAATAATTATGACTATATAGAGAATTAATATAATATTAATATTTAATAAAATTTCCAAATTTTACAATATACGTAAAAAATTATTGGATAATATATCTATTATTTATTTTTTTTTAATAAATATTTTAATAGATATATACAATATATACATTTGTGTATATATCTACATTGTTAGAAATAAAGTTAAATAAGTTTAATATCAAGTTTAATATCACACAAATATAATGAATATAAATAATATAATAAATAAACATAATGTATAAATATATAATGTAATAACATAAATAAATGAGCATAGGTGTTAGTGGCGTATAATAAATCACATAATATGTATGTAAATGTATATCTAACCACCAGGATATTATAAAAGGCTTTAATTAATATTATAAAAAATAATTTTTTTTCTTTTTTTTTTTAGATTAAACTTTATCAATATTATAAAAATATATGATAAAAAAATATATGAAATTTTTTGTATTAATATTAAAAAAAAGTTTTGAGTTTCAAGGACGAAAAGGTCTCTAATTCTTTAAATTCATCATGAAAACTCCTTATGAATAATATATTTTTATTTGATCAATAATTATTAATATTTACAATAAAAAAATTATTTACATAAAAACAATAATAAAAAGAAATACATATATATATGATGAAAGTTTTAATATATAAATAATGAAAATAAATAAATAATAATATGTATATATGTTAATAATTAAAAAAATTATAATGTTAATTATTATAATAATATTTATTTTAAATATTGTTTCTTTGTGAGATGAATAATTATGATTATGGTTTACTTTTTGAATATATAATTCTAATATTTATAATATATATATATATAAGTACATAAAATACAAAATACTCTATATAATATAGTATTTTTAAATAAAATAAAAAGAATAAAATACTTGTATTCAAATTTCTTTACACATTGACTTTAAAAAATTTATATTTTATTATATTTTTTTTATTATATTCTATTTTATTATATTCTATTTTATTCTATTTTATTTTTTTTATTTTTTTTTTATTTTTATTTTATTTTTTTTTTGTCCCACGTTGTTAATTTTAACTCTTTTAAAACTATATGTTTTAAAATTTTTGAATAATAATTATTAAAACATACAAAAAAATAAAAATTTATATATTTTAAAATAAAATAAAAATATATAAAAAATTAATAAATAAAATAAATATTACTTTAAGTTATATAAAGTAATGAAAAATATTCAATTTTTTCTGTATAACTCTAAAAAAGTTTTTAAAAGATTAATATATATTATTATTAGTATTTATAAATTATCAAAAATTATTTAAAATATTATATATAATATTTAGAAAAAGAAATGGGAATGTATGTAATATGTATATATTAAAATATCTAATTTTTGAATATCAGTTCATTTAAATGAAGACATAACTATATATTAATAAATATTTTTTTTTTATATTTAGATTTTTTTTTTTTAAAGTAGATTACTATTAAATAAAAATTATATTATTAATATAAATAATACAATAATTAAAAGAATCAAAATTTTATATTTTTCTTCTACTGAATATATTTTTTTTTATATATATATTCTTTTTTCCTTTATTAATTTTTTATTTATTTATTTATTTATTTATTTATTTATTTATTTATTTATTTATTTATTTATTTATTTATTTATTTATTTATTTATTTATTTATTTATTTATTTATTTATTTATTTATTTATTTATTTATTTATTTATTTATTTGTTTGTTTGTTTGTTTATTTATAATTCTATCAATATTTATAGAATATTTATAGATAATAAATATTTAATTATAGAATATATTATTATTTTTATTCTTTCCATTATCTAATTAAAAAAATTTTTTGACAATTTCGATAATTAATTTTTTTTTTAATTAGAAATAAATAGAATAAAAATAATATATTCTAATAAAGAATTATATAAATTTTATTATTTAATAAAATAATATAAAAAAAAAAAAATAGAAATAATTAAAAAAACATGATTTTTTTTTCAATAATAGAAAAATCTATAAAAATCTAATAAAAAGTGAAAAAACTATTTATTTACTTTTTTTAATTTTTTTAATTTTTTTATTTTTTTATAAATATAAAAGTTTTAAAAAATATATAACTAATAAAAAGTAGAAAAATAGTATAAAATAATATTTCAATTTTTTATAAAAAATAAAAAAGAAGAAATTCAATTTTATATAAATATAATAAAAATTATAAAAGTTTTAAAAAATATATAACTAATAAAAAGTAGAAAAATAGTATAAAATAATATTTCAATTTTTTATAAAAAATAAAAAAGAAGAAATTCAATTTTATATAAATATAATAAAAATATTAAAAAGAAGAAATAATATATATTTGAATTATTTAGAGACAATATAAAAAAAATGTCTATTAATTGCATTCAGTACGACAATACTGGGAATATGATTCTCTCAGATGACGAGAAAATATATCTTGTTGTTGAAAATGTTCAATTAGAATATGATAGTGGAGGGTATAATATTTTAATTATTAATATTTAAATTTAAAAATTTATAATAATTTCAAATAGATGAAATGTGGAAATTTCAAATATATTAATATATTATCTAAAATATTATTATTATTATATTAATTTTTTTATAGATACTATCCCGGTTCATGGTAATAATTTATTTATTTTTTCATTTATTTTTTTTTTTTATATTTTTCATTTATTTTTTATTTATATTTTCATTTATATTTTTTATTTTATTTTATTTTATTATTTTTTTTTTTAACTTATATATTCTTATTTTATTTTTCATTTTTTTTATACTAATTTATTTATTAATTTTTAAATTTTACAATCATAAAATAAAATATATTAATACATTAACATAAAATTAAATTTTTATATATGTTATTTAATTAGTGGCAATTTTTATTTAAGACTCGGAAATGCATATATAACTAATAAAAGAATTATATACATTCCAAAAGTAGCATCAGCTTATGTTCATAGCTTTAATGTACCATTAGACAGTGTAATTAATGAAAAAATGTCAAAACCATGGCTTGGAAGTCCTGTTTTTACTTGCAACATTGTTCCAGTAAATATAAATAATATATAATTGCTTTATTTATTTATTTATTATTTAATTTATATATTTTAATATAATATTTGTAATTTACTTTAACTTCTAAATATACTAAATTAATTTAAAAATTTATAATCTAGATTTCAAATGGTGGTTTAACAAAACCTGGTCAATTAAAATTAACTTTCAAAAAGGGAAATGATTTTGAATTTAAAACAATTTTTAAGAAAATGAAATCTGAATTTGGTAATTATTAATTAATTTTAAAATTATTATTTAAAAAAAAAAAAAAAAAAAAAATTAATAATAAATAAAACAAAACAAAACATATATTATTGTTTACATAATAATAATTAATTATAATATATTAAACTAATAAAAAATTAATACTGTTTTATATAAATTATACATATTTCAAAAATTATAAAAAATAATGTTTCTATATTTATTCAATAATAAAAAATTATAGTTCCAAATGAAAATCCAGAGTATGATACTCTTCCAGAATACACAAAAGAATCAAAAGATACTATACCTGTTCCAACTTTACCTGAAACTAAGACTAATTCTTCAACATCAACAGACAATAAATTAGCCCAAGCTGGTATTACAGGAGCTGCAGGTGCTGTGCCAACACAATTATATAACCAATCTAGTAGTAGTCAAAATACAAATACATATCCACCAAAGAAAGATAATATTGCTCCTTCATCTGCTAATCTACCAGCATATTCACAACCACCATATCCACCAGCTTATGGTTTTAATGCTGCTTCTTCATCTGCTCAACAAAATATACCTGCATATTCCCAATCACCATATCCTCAATCACCATATCCACCAGCTAATGGGTTTAATACTGCTTCTTCATCTGCTCAACAAAATATACCTGCATATTCCCAATCACCATATCCTCAATCACCATATCCACCAGCTAATGGCTTTAATGCTGCTTCTTCATCTGCTCAACAAAATATACCGGCATATTCCCAATCGTCATATCCTCAATCACCATATCCACCAGCTAATAGTAGTAATGCTGCTTCTTCATCAACTCAACAAAATCAAACCGCATCACATCCACAATCACCATATCCATCAAGTAATAGTAGTACTGCTGCTCCTTACCCAGGACCTAAGGGTGGTCCTTATCCTTATCCAGCACCTTATGGAGCACCTTATCCAGGACCAAATGGTTATCCAGCACCCTATCCTAGCTTTGGATTTAATCCATATGGATATCCACCAAATCAAAATAAAAATCCTAATCCAAATGTTAATTTAACATTTGGTTCAAATAATAATTTACAAAATCAAAACTTATATGAAAATCTTGAAGAAAATAGACCAACAACAACATATGCAAGTACTAATCCATTTGCTAATATGATTCCACAACCACCAGGTAAGGATTTCAAAATTACGGATCCATTTGCTAATATTCCAACTGCTCCAACAAATGAAAATGGTGAATCCGCAAGTGCTACAATAATTTCTTCTACAGCTACTACTAATATTGTTTCTGATACTCCAGCAAATGCAGAAGAAGCTATTTCAGCACCTACACCAGATCCTAATACGACTACTGTTACAACTCCTTTGAGTTCCGTATCACCAGTATCTGCTTCAACCCCTTCCACTACTCCAACAGTAAACGCTGATGTTAATCCTAATCCATCTATACCAGAAGCTAATATTAAACCAATAGCTGATGCTAAACCAGATGCTAATACTGAACTTGAAGCTGATACTAAGCCAATAAATGATACAAAACCAGTAGCTGATACTAAACCTGAAGTTGATACTAAATCTGAAGTTGACACTAAACCAGTAGCTGATACTAAACCAGTAGCTGATGCTAAACCTGAAGTTGATTATAAATCTGAGGTTGATACTAAACCAATAGCTGATACTAAACCTGAAGCTGATATTACCCCAATTGCTGCTACTTCTCCATTAACTGCTCCACCTGTAGCTGATACTACACCAGTATCAGCTGATTCCACTCAAAAGGAATCTTCCAAACAAAATGAAATCAATAAAATACAAATGATTACCGAACCATAAATACAAAAAAAAAAAAAAAAAAAAAAAAAAAAAAAAAAAAGTAAAAATAAAATGTATATATAATTATATAATTTAAATAATAATTTAGTATATAATTGAAATCGTTTACTGATTTTATTTTATTAAAATAAAATAAGGATAAATAAATAAAATAATAGTTAGTAAAAGAAAAAAGTTCAATAATAATAAAAATAAAAAATTAAAAAATTTCTATTAAAAATAATATGATATAATATATATTTTTTTAAAAGTATAATTTTCTATTACAAAAAAAAAAAAAAAAGGTATTTTATTATTATTATTTTCTTTTATTTATATTTTTAATTTTTATTCATCTTTATTATTTTTAATTTTTTATTTTTTAATCATATTATATGATTAAAAAAATAAAAATAAAAATAAAAATAAAATAAAATATAATATAATAAAAATAAAAATAAAAAAATAAAAAGTGTTAATAATAATATTATTAATAAATAAATGAAATGAAATAATATAATATTAAATAAAATAAATGGTTAATGAATATTGGATTTTTGACTTATTGGATTATTATAATTCTCTTTAAGAGATATTCTATTTCTTTTATTTCTATTTTATTATTATTATTTTTTTTTTTATTATTATTATATATTCATCTAAATTGATATTTTAATAAATTTTTAAATTTTTAAATTAAATAAATATAATTATATTATTATAATAAAATAAAAAAAAAAAAAAAAAAAAAAAAAATTTTTTTTTTTTTTTTAATTAATAATTAATTAATTATCTTAAAAAAAAAACTTTTTTTTTTTTTTTATTTAATTACTTTATTCCATTATTAAGCTTTTTTTTTTTTTTTTTTTTTTTTTTTTTTTTTTTTTTGGATGAAAAAACTAATTAAACTGGATTAGTAATGGTAACAATAATTTTTTTTTTTTTTAAAGTTTATATTATATATAATATATAATATTTTTTTTAAAAAAAAAAAAAAGATTAAAAATTAAGATTTTTTTATATATATTTATAAAATGGTAAAAAAAAAAAAAAAATCATATATTTAAAATTTATTAAAATATGAAACAATAAAAAAAAAATAATAATAATAATAAATAATAAATAATATAAAATATAAAAAAATAAAAAATATAAAATTAAAAATTAAAAATTAAAAATTTAAATTAACATTTTTATTTCTTCACCTTGACCTATATAATAATTTTTAAACTTTTTATCTAAAAATATTTCAATTACAAGAATAATCAAAAATAAAATTATTTTATTCATTTTTTTTTTTTTTTTATTATTATTTTAAATGCAATAAAAATTTATATTAAAAATAACAACTAATGATAATATAAAATAATAATAGTATTATAATTATTAATATTAGTAATAAAAAAAAAATATTATATAAAAATTACAATATATAATATATATATAATAAAGGAAATATAGAAGTTAACATTAATAAAATGGATTTAAATTCACATTTAGCACCTTTTTCCTTTATAAAAACTAAAAATAAAGTTACAGCCCCATCTCCACTTCAAACATCATTTACTTTATTTTCACCTGATTCACCACTTCAACCGAAAGTTGAAAATTTTGATGGTAAATTAATAATAATATTATAATACTAAGGAGCTATTAATTAATAATATTATTGAATTTATTATCTATTGATATTATTATTCATTTATATATATATATATTAATACTATTTTAATTAATTATATTTTTATTATTTTTTATTATTTCATATCATTAATAATTTTTTTTTTTTTTTGTATTGCAATAATTAATGATTTTAGTTATATATATATAAAAACATTAATATGATTATTAATATTTTTTTTATATTAATTATTCAATATTATTATATTTATTTTTATAATTATATAATAAATAAAAAATGAATAAATTACTATATTATATATTGAATAATATATATATATATATATATATTTATCATCTATGATTATATTTCGATATTAACAGAAGGTTATGGTGAAATATTACAGTATAATGTATTAAATTTTTTCAAAAAAAAAGTAAAAAAAGATGATCTCTTGGTGTTCAATACATATCCATATAAAGTAATATAACTAATTATATAAATATATGTATAGAAGAACAAAAAAAAAAAAAAAAAAAAAATACATATATATATTATAATTAATATCTATATTTTGACAAATAAAATTAATTACTTCTATTAATTTATTATATACTTAAAATTTATTGATATATGTATATAAAATAAAATTATAATAATAAAACTATAAAATATATATATATAAAGGTTAGTGAAGATTTAAAAAAAATATTCAACAACGGGAATAAATTTATTAAAAATCGAGGAAAACTAAGTGTTAATAATGTTTCTATTATGAAAGAAGTTGTTGAAAAGGTATAAATCATCATCATGGTTCAAATATATTATCGAAATAAAAAAAATAACATATAAAATATATAAAAAAAAAAAAAAAAAAAAAAAAAAAGGAAACAATAAAGCTAAAGTTTAGTTTATTTTATTTTATTTTTTTTTTTTTAATAAATGGAAAAAACCATTAATATTTTATTTTATTTAATATAAACAATACTATGAAGCTTAATTTATTAAATGATATTTCAAAATGTATTGTTGAGCCAGATTGGGATATATTTCAGAAAGCCGCCAGTATTATTCAAGCCAATTGGCGAGGCTATGTAAAAAGAAAAGAATATATTAATAATTATTTGGAACATGCTAATGAGATGAAGAATGTTAAATTCATTAAAAATTATAATTATTTCAGTAAAAAGGAACCTAAATATATAACTAAAGAAGAACTTTATTCAAAACTTGATTTTCTTACTCGACATAAAAAACCTCTTGTAAAGTCAAATTCTAATAAGACAACTTCTCCGGTATCCCCTTCATCTAAAGGAGCCTCAAAAGAAATCTCATCAGTAATAGCAAAAACCGCCTCGACTACAAATACTGATACACTTATAAAAGCAGCTACAACAATTCAAGCGAATTTTCGAGGTCATTATGTTAGACATTATTATAATAAATATCAAAATAGTAATATTCAAGCTACTAAAATTCAAGCTTTATGGTAATAATTCATTTATTATTAATTAGAAAAAAAATTTTTTTTTTTTTTTTTTTTTTTTTTAAATTTTGATGATATGAATAAAATGAATAATAATAATAATAATAATAATAATAATAATAATAATAATAATAATAATAATGATAATAACAAAAAAAAATAAAAAAAAGTAATTGAATAAATAAATCACACAATTATAATATTTAAATTATTATTATTAATATTATTAATATTCAATTAATTTTATTTTATTTTTATTTTTATTTTTTTCTATTAAAAAAATTATTAATAAAAATAAAATAAAATAAAATAAAAAAAGGAGAGGATATGCAACAAGAAAAAAATTTGAAGTGAAAATAACGATGAATTCCTTAAACAAATTATGCCAACAACATACTATTTTAATTGAAAATATCTATAAATTAATAAATCCTTACATTACTTCAAATAATAAATTAACTTTTAGTACTTATGAAGAAAAGATTAATTCTTTATCACATAAAGTATTTCATCTAATATATATATATATTATCATATATAATGACAATTATAAAATTAATACATATATATAAATATAAATATTCTAACCTTTTTTATTATATTTTATTTATATATATAATTTTTTATTTTGTTTTTATATATAATTTATTTTAGATGAGTAAACAAACAACAGAAGTTTCTAAAAAACTCACTGATTATGAAAAGAATATTAATCGCATTGTTAAAGATGTACTATATATTTATATTTATATTTATATTTATATTTATATTTATATTTATATTTATATTTATATTTATATTTATATTTATATTTATATTTATATTTATATTTATATTTATATATTTATATTTTTTTGTTAAATACAATAAATTTTTGATTATAATTATATCAATATTATTTATTTATTTATTTATTCTTGAAATAATGTATATTATAGAGACAAAGAGATAAAGACGAATATACTAAACAAATCAATACTTTAAAAAAGTATGTATTATTTATTTAAATGGTATTAAAATAATTGGAATATTTGTATTAAAAATTTAATGATTAATCTATATATATATATAATATTAAATTGATAAATTAAAAAAAAAAAAAAAAAAATTAGTGAACTTGAGGAAACTAGAAGAGATATCTTTAAAATCAAAAAAGAATTAAATATGCCAACTACTCAGGCAAAAATTAAAAACAAAACCTTAGATCATAGTAATAACAATAACAGTAGTATAAATAATGGCATTAACACAAATATTAGTAACAATGTTGTTACACCAAATTATTATAATAGTAGCAGTAATAACAATAATACTAGTAATATTATTATTAATAACAATAATATAAGTAATATCAATGACAACAACATTAATAACAATAATAATAATAATAATAATAATAATAGTATTCCTAACAACATCTACAATAACAGCAGCAACAACAATAATAATAGTATTAATATTAATAATACAAATAATAATAATAATAATAATAATAATAATAATAATAATAATAATAATATAAATGTAAATTCAGGTAATATGATCATGAATAATAATGGTAATGAAAATGGTAATGCTACCGAAAATGAAAATGGTACTGAAAAACATACTTTAGATAGCTATTTCAATCGTAAATCTGTAATCAATACATTTTTATTGAAAAAAAAAATGATTGATAAAATTATTTATTACAAAAATAATGGAAATCCAAGTCCGACAACCAAAGAACCTCCTAAGAATGAATTAACTAAAGAGATAAATTCAAACTCAAATTATCCATTTAATCCACAACAACAGCAATTCCAACAACAGCAACAATTACAACAATTACAGCAACAGCAATTACAACAGCAACAAAATTATAAAGGAAATAATTATGAAGAAGTTAGAAATAATTGGATGAATAATGATATTAATATGACATATAATAATAATAGTGCATCTCCAAATGGATTAAATAATGGAAATAAATTAAATAATATAAATACTAATAATAATAATGGTAATGGTAATGGTAATGGTAATGGTATGAATCTAGTTATACAAGTAAATCCACCTCAAAATAAAACAAGACCAGAAGTTTTCAGAAGAAATGATAGTGGAAATAATTCACCTATTAAAAATGGATCACCTACAAGAATTGATTCACCTATAAAAATGGATTCACCTATGAGAACTGATTCACCTATGAGAGCTGATTCACCTATGAGAGCTGATTCACCTATGAGAACTGATTCACCTATAAAAACTAGTTCACCTACAAGAACTAGATCACCTACTAGAAATGCTGCTGATCTTCAATTTATGCCACAACAACAATTTAATAATGGAAATAATAACAAGATAAAATCTAATAATGTTCCTACTTTAATAAATGAGGTTTTACAACAACAACGAGTTGTTAATAATCTAACTTATAGTAATAAAAATATAAAAACAGTACGACAAAATCCATTATCACCAAATAAAATAATTGGAAATGGTAATGATAATGGTAATGGTAATGGTAATGGTAATGGTAATGGAAATGGAAATGGAAATAATGGAAACGGGATATCGCAACATCAACGACAACCACAGCAACAACAACAACAACAACAACCTAATAATACTAAAGGGAATTCGTTAGTCACAATTGTTAAAAATAAAGTTATTAAACCGCATCAGCAAGAACAACAAGTTATTCCTAATAAATTAAATATAATTGTAGCTCAAAATGTACCTAAAACAAATCGTAAAAGTCTAAATAGTAATTCAGCCACTACCCCTAATGATTCAGGAAAGAAAGTTTTAATTTCTCCTAGAATAAATGAATATTTACCTATGAGTAATAATGATAATAACAATAATATACATGACAATAATGAAACAACACGACAAAATCATTCCTCTAATAAAATAAGTAATGTTTCATCATCACTACAACAACAACAACCGCAACAAACTAACAATAAAACAAGAGGAAGTCGATCCTCCACTATCAGTGGTCGTTTATCTAATATTAGTAGTAGTAATGGAAAGCAAATTAATAAAAATAATGGGCTCATTCAAGATCAACGAATAGAAAAAAATCCATACTCTGTTAACAAACTTCCTCAAAGTCGCAATCAAGGACATTAAAACTCAAAAAATTCTTAAATAAAAATTTTTTAAAAATAATAATAATAATTATAATAATAATAATAATAATATAGTTAATATATTAAAATAAAATAATTAATATATAATTATAAATATTTAATATTTAATATTAAATCATATCTTAATATCTATCTATAATTTTTTTTTTTTTTTCTTAATATATATATCAGTAAATCTATAGCTAATATATATTAAAAATATATATATATATATATATTATATATATATAAGTTTAGCCTATATTACAAAAATAATAATTATTATTAATATAAAAAAATATATACGAAAAATTATATTTGAAATTTTATATTTTTAAAAAATATTATTTATAAAAAAAAAATTATTTATAAAAAAAAATATTTACCAAAAAAAAAAAATTATGAAATATATATAATCAAGATAATTTTCTAGTAAATATTGTGAACATCTTAATCATTCGAAATATAATGATTAATATGTAATATATTCTAAAAATATTCAATATGAATATTTTTATATTTATTAATTTAAATATAAATTAAAGCTTTCTCTATATTTAAATAAATAAAATAAATAATAATAATAATAATAATAAAAACTTATGTTAATAATACTTTTTTATCTTTTAATTTTATAATAATACCTTGAAACAAAATAAATTTAATTTTTTTTATAATATATATAGCATATATTTCTATTTATTTTTACAAAAAAAAAATAAAAAAAATAAAAATAAAAAAAAAAAAATAAAAATGCATATAAAAATATTAATAAATATAGATTACATAATAAATAAATAAAATAAAAATAAAATAGGTAAATAAATAAACAGATAAACAATAAAAAAAATAATAATAATAAACAATAAAAAATAAAATAAAAAAAAACTTTTAATATATTAAATATTAAATATCATTTGTTAATAATAAAATAAAATAAAATAAAATTGGATAAAAATAAAATAAATAATAATAATAATAATAATAAAAAGGAGGTATTAATAAATACATATATTAATAATTAAATCACCAAATAATAATTTATTGATCTATTAATTTATTAATTTTTATTAATTTTATTAATACAATGAATAGAATACGTTTTTAATTTTTAAAACTGTATATATCTAATAAAGATTAAATAAATAAATAAGCTATTATAGAAATAATGACATATAGAAGGTTTGAAGTTATATGCCATGAATCAGAAGTTGATGAACCTGTATTAGATACGAAATATTTAACATTATCAGTAATACATTCAGTAATATTTTGTTTAACGATTTCCATGGTATAATCGCCACCAGTATATGTTTCTCTTTTACTTACAGAAGCAGAATTTCTATAGTAAGACGTCGTGGCACTGTCATAAATCATCCAAATTTCATCAAAAACATTACTATTCCAATCTGGTGGATTGTTAATTCCTATCTTTTCAGCAATTTCTGGAATATTATCATTTGACCAAGAGACCAGAGTAACCTCGTCATTAGAACTTAAAATAGAGTTCGTCAATTTTTTAATTTTACCACTAGTATAAGATAAATCTACATTAAGTCCTAGAATTTGTGCTAATGGTATAACGGTATCTTTTGGTCTTGTGGATTGTTTTTTTTCTGAAGGACTTTGAGCAAATATTTTTTGTGGAACGGCATAGGTACCATTATTACCAAAAACATTAACTAAACAATAAGCTCTTGCTTTCCCTCTTGGTGAAAGATCAGTAGTATCATCATTTAATTTTTCTCCATGACGAATTATCATTACTAATTTTGCATAAGATAATGCAATATTTAATAATAATAATGCTGATGTTGTAAAATTGAATAATTTCATTCTATCTAATTATTTGTTTATAAAGTTTTATTTGTATTTCTTTAATTATTTTATTACAAATATTTTTTTTTCCCTCTATTTTTTAGATTTATTTTTAAATTTCTGATAATTATTATTTTAATAAGTCAATAATTCTAAATTCAATTCAACTCAAATTCAATTCAATTCAATTCTTTTCTTTTTTTGTTTTTCTTTATTGATATAATAAATAAATAAATAAATAAAAAATTAATAACTATTCTACTTATTTATATAAATAAAATTAATATATTAATACTTTATCATAAACTATCATCTACTATATAATAAAAATTTAAAAAAAAAAAATTTAAAATTAAAATTATATTATAATTAAAATTAAAATTATATATAATAAGATATTGAATTTTATAATTAAATATTTTAAATATTTAAATTATAAAAATTAAAATGATTTAAATAATTAAATTATAAATTATTATACATTATTATACATTAAATAAACGAACTACAATTTTTAATTAAATTGAAAGTAATTTTTTTTTTTAGAAAATAAACCAATAAGATTATGCTTGTCTCATTTTATAAATTATTTCTGTTTAAATTTTTTATTTTTTTAAAATAATAATAATAAATAAATAAATAAATAAAAAAAATCATATATTCATATAAAAGAGATACTGACTTAATTATAAATATTAAATCTATATACTAATTTATAAATATAACATTTTATGATATTTTAATATAACTAATAGATTAAATCTTTTTTTTTTTTTAATATTTAATTGACGTTGATATGATACTTTAATAAAATTAATAGAATTAATGAATATCTTTTTTTTTTTTTTTTTTATTTTTATTTTTCTTCTTTTTTTCTTTATTCTATATATAATTAATTTTTAATTGGCGTTATGTAAATGTATAATAATTAACTTTAATTATACATCAAATTTTGCAAAATTATTAAAAAAAAAAAAAAAAAAAAAACTAAATTTATAACCTTAATTAAAAATTTTATATTTCATTTTTTTTTTTTTTTATTTTTTTTTTTTATTTATTATGTTACAATGTTTTTATAATAATTAATATATTTATGATATTTCAAGATATATATATATATATATAAAATACAATTATTGCTTTAATTATAATAGTAATGATATTGATAATAAATATAATATTTTTATTTTTATTTTTTTTTTTTTGCTAAAATTTTATAGTAATCCTATAATAGTCATAAATCAATGAAATTATAATCATTGTAATAATTTTGTGATAAATTAAATATTGATCATGAAGCAAACTACCATACCAACTATTGCCATAAAAAGACTATAACTATAACTTAATTTTGTGGAATCAGAAGTAGCATTAGAGGAATAATTGTTAGTATTTTCACTTATACATGTATCAATATTCTGTTTAACAATTTCCATAGAATAACCATCTGTTCCAGTATATGCTGATCTCTTAGAATGAGAATCTTTAAGGTAGGTAGTAGTAGTACTATCATAAATCATCCAAATATCATCAAAAACATCACTATCCCAATCTGGTGGGCTATTAATTCCAAACTTTTCAGCTATATCTGGAATTTTATCATTTGACCATGAAACAAGCGTTACTTCATCAGAAGAACTCATAATATCGCTAGTAAGTTTCTTAATTTGACCACTTGTATAAGACAAATCGACTTGAAGTCCAAGGGCATCAGCAAGTGGAACAACAGTATCTCTTGGTCTAGTGGATTGCTTTTTTTCAGTCGGATTTTGAGCATAGATTTTTTGAGGAGAAAGATAAGTACCATTATTACCAAATACATTAATTAAGCAATGAGCTCTAGCTTGACCTCTTGGTGAAAGATCAGTATAGTCATCATTAATCTTTTCGCCATGACGTATAAGCATAACTAATTTAGCATGAGCCATAGCAATACTAAATAACATTAAAGCAATATTATTAACTTTCATTTTTATCTCTTTTAATAATTTTATTTTTTTTAAAATAAAAAAAAGAAAAAAGGAATTAAGTCTTTATTTTATTTTATTTTATTTTTAAATATAATATCAATTATAATTTTAGTCGTTATTTTTGTTTTTTTGTTTTTTTGTTTTTTTGTTTTTAATTTTTTATTGTTCGATTTGATAAAACATGAAAATTATTTTGGTTTTTATACATTTTTCAACGTTCCAGAAGAGTTCTAAATTTTAATTGAAATTATATAGTATATTAATATTTTTAAAAAATAAAAAAATAGAAAAAAAAAATGGAAAATTCATTTAATCTATATTTAATCTATATAATTAATATATAATAAGCTAAATAAATATTTTTTCAAATTATTTTTTTTAATAAATAATGCAACCAAAATTAAAATATATATATATATATATATTAAATATAATATAGATTTAAATGTTCCAAGAAAAATTTTATGGATTTTTTTTTTTTTTAACATTTATAATACTCACTAAAAAAAAAAAAAAATACAATAAAAATTCCACTAATAATAACAATAAAAATTAAATTACTGAATCCAAGAAAAATTTTATGAATCTTTTTTTTTTTTTTTTTTTAACATTTATAATACTCACTAAAAAAAAATAATACAATAAAAATTCCACTAATAATAATAACAATAACCAAAATATAAGGATAAAAAAAAGTATTTTAAATAATAATAATAATAATAAATATATAAAAATATTTCTTTGGTTATTTTTTCGTTTTTTGTTTTTTGTTTTTTGTTTTTTGTTTTTTTGTTTTTGTTTTTGTATTGTATTTTAATTATGCTTAAAAATTGATTATTAAACTTTTATATTTAAATTTAAAGTTTCAATAATATATATCATAATAATAATAATAAAAATAATATAAAATCATAAAATAAGAATAAGAATAAAAAAATAATAATTGTTAATAATAATAAATAATGTTTAAAATAATAGTTTTATTAAAATTTTATTTTTATTATATATAATAACACCAAAATATTTAATAATAAATGTGAGAATATTATTATTTATTGCATAATAAATCTTTAATAAATTATATAAATTATAGCTCTTTAAAAATTAATAAACATTGGCATTTTGCAATTTTTTATTATAAATATATTAAAAAATTACAAAATGCCAATATGTTAAATAGAAAAAAAAAATAGGTTACATAACCACATGACATATAAATTATAATATTATATTATACTATCACATATATTTATGTATATTTTTAATGCATTTTTTATAAATTAAATTAATAAAAAAACTTTAAATAAGAACCATTAAAAAATCAAAGTTATATTTAACAAAATATATTATAAATATATATATAAATTTAAACATAATATAAATATAATATATACTAATATTGATACAAATATTAGTAATAAGTCAACAAATGTATTTAATTTAATGATTATTAAAAAAAAAAAAAAACTTTACAATTTTTTACAATTAAAATTTATACAAAAAAAAAGGAAAAACTTTAAAATTTTATTTTATTTATTTTAATATAAACTTTCCAAAGCCAAGAAAACTCTATTATTAATGAGATTGCCAAGTATAAAAATAACATTAAGAGTTTTCTGTTATTTGGTGATTACATTATCATCAAATCATTTTGCCAGTTTAAGGCACATTCTATAAGTAATGGAGTAAATCAATATATTTCTGAATAAATTATAAAAAAAAATAATAAAAGTACAGAATGAATATTATGTATTATTACTATATATTCATACAATATCATTACAAATAATAGTAAAAAAAAAAAAAAAAAAAAAAAAAAATTATTCACATATTAATAAAATAATTAATAAATTATTAATTTAAAAAAAAAAAAAGATAATAAAAGTACAAAATTGATATTATTTGTAATGACATTGTATGAATACATAGTAATAATACATAATAGTAAAAAAAAAAAAAAAATTATTCACATATCAATAAACTAATTAATAAATTATTAATTTAAAACATTAAGAATAAAAACGGCTTTAGAAATAAAATATATAATTATAATCCAATAAATTTAAAAAATAATAAGCTTTTTTTTTTATTGATAAATTAGTAATGAATACAGAATGAATAATATACAAAATAAAAGTAATATTATACACATAATTTATAGTATATATTTTAAAAAAAATTTCCTTTTAAAATTTTATTAATAATATGTAAAAAAAAAAAATATATATATATATATATAATAAAATAAAATAAAATAAAATTTAATGAAATATAATAAAACAAAATAAAGTTTAACTAAAATATTAATAATATAACTGAATATAATTAATTAATAATTAATATATATATTAAAAAAAAAAAAAAAGTTGAGTTATTTCATTTATTACCATAATATATATAATTTAGAACTTATATATAGTCTAACAAAAAGTAAAAATAATAACATAGCTAATAAAGTTCTAATAAATAGTAAAAAAAGATATAAACTAAAAAATACAAATATTCATTAGAAATATATTTATCATTAATCCCTTCATAATGCACAATAAAAAAATAATAATATGTATTTCTTTTTTTTTTTTTTTTTTTTTTTTTTTAGGTTTTGTTCAAAATTTTTTAAAAATTTATTTAATGATAGATAATAAATAATACATTGTTATAAAATATTTATTTTTAAAATAGATAGATATAAATATTTGTTAATACTTTTAGTGATACTTAATAATTAAATATATACATAAATATACATGTATTCTTAAAAATGAATCATAATGTTTTGATTTTTTTTTGTCATTTATTAAAATTTTTTTTTTTTTTTTAATTTTAATTTTATTTATTTTTAATCTTTTTTTTATTAAATATAAATATTAATTATTAATTAATTATTCTCAATTATTGTGAATTTTAACTTTATTTATTCAAAATTAAAAAACATATATATATATATTATATATATTATTTGTCCAATTAGAACATAATAATTTTTTTTTTTTTTTTTTTTTTTTTTTAAATAATAATGTGAAATAAAAAGTAATATTCAAAAATAAAGTGTATAAATAAATTCAAGAAAAAAAAAAAAAAAGAGTCATAGGTCACTAAACCTCATCTCCAAGATTATAAAATTTCTGTTTTTAAAAAGAATTCCTATTCCAGATAAGGGTTTGAATGGATGATCTAAAAAGAAATTAAAGTCTTCTCCTTCAGTGGCATTGGCCCTGTATTTTCAGCCTTGACGTTCCTGGTTAGTTTTGAGCCTTTACCGTCAGAAAAGCAACTCTTATCAAGTATTAACCCTCAGAGCCGAAGATCGCGCCAAGATTGGCATTTTAGAATAGTTATCAGAAATGATTTAGTTCTTAAACAATACATATTATTCCATTATATAATTTAAATCAATAATGCCTCCATCTCTTCCACCAAATTTTTTTTTACAGCCACAATTAAAACTTTAATCTTTTTTTTATATTATATATTAGAACATGATAATATAATATAAAAAAAAAAAATTAACGTGAAAATAAAAAAAAAAAAAAAGTAATATTCAAAAATATAAATTGTATAAATAAATTCAAAAAAAAAAAAAAAAGTCATAAACAACAAAACGAAACCATCAACTTCATATCATTTATTCCGGATTAGGGTTTGTCACTATTCAGAAAATAACTTATTTTAAAGTAATAGTAACAATATTACTATTTTCACTATCATTTATATTAATATTCCTATGTTTTAACACAATTAATTCTATTGTAATTATTATTAATACTATACAACTTTGTTACTATTATCAGAATTAGTACTTGAGTTGTATTTTAACTATATTAATTTACATGTGTATTTTAATTTATATTATATATATATATCTAAATATTTAAATTTTTTTTTTTTAAAATAAATATGAATATTATATTAATATAGTTATAGTATTTATGAGAATTAAATAAATACCAAAATATATTATATTCATTGTATATTTATTTATCCATCCTTAATTTATAATAATATAATAAATATATATACTATAATGATTTATTTAATAAATAATAAATAATATAATAATATATTTTGATATAATATTTTATTCTAAAAGAGATAGGTGTTACACTTTCAGTACTAAAAAATATTATCAATTTTTATTGTTTATACTTTATATTGATATTTTTTTTTATTTCCTTTATTTTTTTATTTTTTAATTTTTCTAATTTTTTTTTTTTTTTTTTATTTTTTTATTTTTTATTTCATTTATTTACTTATTTATACTTCATTTTACATTTTTTTAATTATTTAAAAATATTATATTATAATTTAAAAGTTAATAATAATACAAATAATTAAACTAACAATAGCCATTATTAGGCCAGAAGTTAATCTTGTTGCATCAGAACTAGAACTTTGGAAGTTCTTAGCATTAGCAGCAATACAATCATTGATATTTTGTTCAACAATTTCCATGGTATAACCTGAAGTACCAGGATAAACATTTCTCTTAGTAAGAGAGTTCTTAAGATAACTAGTAGTGGCACTATCGTAAATCATCCAAATATCATCAAAAACTTTGCTTTTCCAATCTGGTGGATTAGTAATTCCAAACTTTTCAGCAATTTCTGGAATTTTATCATTATTCCATGAGATAAGAGTGACTTCATCAGCAGAACTCATAATAGCACTAGTAAGTTTTTTGATTTGACCACTTGTATAAGATAAATCGACTTGAAGTCCAAGGGACTCGGCAAGTGGTTCAACGGTATCTTTTGGTCTAGTAGATTGCTTTTTTTCTGTTGGATTTTGAGCATAAATCCTTTGTGGGGTAGCATAGGTACCATTATTTCCAAATACATTAACTAAACAATGAGCTCTAGCTTTACCCTTTGGGGAAAGATCAGTATAGTCATCATTAATCTTTTCCCCATGACGAATAATCATTACTAATTTAGCTTGAACTAATGCAATACTAAATAATATTAAAGCAAAATTGATTAACTTCATTTTTATTTGTTTATTGATATTTTTTCAATATATTTTAAGTATTTATAAATTATTTGATTATTTATATTCTTTTTAACTTTTAGAAAATTTTTTATTTTTAAAATTCCAAATTAAAATTATTTAAAATTTCTTTTAATTTTATATAATTTTAATTATCCTAATATGGTTTATTATAAAGATAGTCTTATTTTGTTTTTCTTTTTAAAAAATAAAAATTCTTTTATTATTTATTTTATATGTTTATTCTTGTATTTATTTTTTTAAAAAAAAAAATATTACTGTAGTGATTTAAGTGACTTTTTATACTTATTGTTATATGATATATACATTATGAATAATTTATAATAATTTAAGTTTTAATTTGTAAAATTTATATATTGATATATATGATTATATTTTGGATATATATAAAATAAATTAAAATAATTAATCTAATATATTAGATTATATTTTACATATTTTATAAATATATAAATAAATTAATAAAAGTAAATTCACTAATTATTTAGAAATTCGTATTTTAAAAGATGAAAAAAAAATAAAAAATTATTATATGATATATACAATAAATACATTATGAATATTTTAAATATTATTAGGAGATATTTCTTAAAAAAAAATAATAATTTAAGTTTTAATTTGTAAAATTTATATTTTGATATATATGATTATATTTTGGATATGTATAAAATAAATCAAAATAGTTAATCTAATATATTAGTTTATATTCCACTTATTTTTTAAATATATAAATAAATTAATAAGAATAAATTATACTATTTTCTTAGAAATTCGTATAAAAAATAAACTTTTTTGTTTATTATATATAATTTTGTTTTTTTTATTTTGTACAATTTTTTTTTTTTTTTTACTTTTTGTGCAGATTTTGTGCAGATATTTTATTTTATTTAATATACATAATTTATTTGTTTTTGAATCATACAATATAAGACTATCATTTAATTTTACACATTTTATTAAAAAAATAAAAATAAAAATAAAAAAAAGGATAATAAAACTAATGACAATTAATGAAATTTAGAATTTTTTTAATATATTCATTGATAAAATATCATAAAAAAAAAAATATATATATATATATGTATATAATATTAATATTTTCTTGATTTATTAAAACTCAAAAATAAAAAATTATTAATTATATAATCAATTATAAATACTTTACAAAAATATTATATCGTTAATAAATTATAAAAATAATAGTGGCAATAAATGTAAATACTTATTGATTATATATTTTAAAGGTAATATTAATTACAATAAACGTAATGATTATTAATATAATCTTCCTTATTACTTAATTTTTTATATATATAATTTGGTTAATAATATCTATAAAAATATAAAATTTTTTTTATTATTTTACCTTTAAATTTATATATTCCATACTAGAAATTTTTTTAATATATCTTTTTATATATATATATATTTTTTTTTATATGTATCCTTAATTTTTTTATTTAAATGTTTAAAACCCAAAATAATAAAAATAATAATAAAAATTAATAGATGTGATATTATTTTAACAAAAATAATAATAATATTAAATAAATAAAGATTTATTATAAATTATTCTATGAATATAATTTATTCTATGAAATATGAACACATATAAAAATATTTTCACCATTAAAATGATTTTACTTGTATAAATCCAAAATAATGATGATAAATAATAATTAAAACTAAAAATAATAAATAAAAAAAAATAATTAAAAGTAAAAAATAGGTATTATATTATTTTAGCCAAGAAAAAAAATAATATTTATTATTTATTCATTTTATAAAATATGAATAATTTAAAGATTAAAAAAAAAAAAAAAAAAAAACTTTTAATTATGTTAATCATTTTTACTAATTAATTTTTAATTTATAAAAATTCTAATCATTATAAAAAAATAATAATAATAATGGAAAAATAATAATATTATTTAATAAATAAACTATGATAAATAAAATATTACCACATTAACAAATATTAAAATAAATATCCTTAAACCAATAATTTGTTTTTTTTATTTTTTCTTTGGTGTTTTTTATTAATTTATTATTTTTTTAAATAATTTATTATACTACTATTTATTATTATTTATTATTATTATTATTATTTATTATTGTTATTATTATTATTATTTGTTCCTTTTTTTTTTTTTTTACTAATATATATATATATTAACATATATATATATATTTAAAAAGAACATGATATTTTCTTTTATTACTTTTGTTTAATATTTCTTATTATGATATATATATATATATTTTATATATTTTATATTTTTTATATATTTTATATTATGTATATATATATATATATATATATTTTTTTTAATTGATGAAAAAAAATTTTTTTTTTATTATTTATTTCATTTTTTATTAAACTAAATTATTTTTAAAAATTTTGATAAAAAAAAAGTACTTTTGGAGTACTTCATTTCAAAATTATTAAAATTAATTATTTTTTAAATTTATTATTAAAAAAAAAAAAAAAAAAAAAAATATTTTAATAGTACTTCATTTCAAAAAATTAACTAATATTATTTTATTTTACTTTTTATAATATTTATTTTATTTTATTTTATTTACTTTATTCTTATTTTATTTATTAACAATATAAGAAGTCTATATATATATTTTTTATTTATTTATTTATTTATTATTACTATTATTAATATATATTAATAATAGCTTTAATCTATTCTTTATTAATAAATTAAAAAATAATAATAATAATAAAAACTAATTATTTTATTTATAAAAAATGGAAATTGAAATGAAGAGATAAAAATTTTAAATAACAATAATTTAAAAAAAAAATGAAATCTAAAATATGATTTATTATATCATTTTAGATAAATATTGAATATAATTATGTATGGTTTATAATATAAATCATAATTTTACTACATTTACAATTAGTAATAATATACAAGAGCATATAAAAGTGCACTGAAAAGAGTCATAAATACTCCAGTCTTTAATTGATAGGATCCTGAATTTAAATTTTGAGAATTGTTTCCTTGTGTTTGAACTTGTAATTTTTCATTAATACATTGTTCAATGCCTTGTTTTTCAATTTTTAATGTGAAAGCTGAAGCTTGATTAGGAGTAGCTGCAACTTGTGCTGCACCTTTTTTTGGTTCTCTTTTAACAAATCCACTGTTATTAGCACCTACATTATTATCAAAACCAGTATTAACATTATTATTAATACCAGTATTAGCGGTATTACCAATACCAGTATTAACATTACTATTAATACCAGTATTAGCGGTATTACCAATACCAGTATTAGCATTATTAGCATAACCAGCGTTATCAAAACCAGTGTTAGCAGTATTAACAGTGTTAGAATTTAATCCATTTCCTTGTTTGAGATATGATGTTTTTCCATCGGAAAGAATCCAAATATCATCAAAACAATGTTTTTCCCAATCTGGAGGGTTAACAATTCCAAATTCTTCTGCAATAATTGGAATCTTATCATTACCCCATGAAACAAGAATTACTTCTTCTGGTGAATTCATAATGTATTGTGAAAGTTTCTTGACTTTGCCACTAGTATATGATAAATCAATTTGAAGTCCAAGAGCATCAGCTAATGGAACAACAGTGTCTCTTGGTCTAGTGGATTGTCTCTGTGGAGTTGGACTTTGAGCATAAATCTTTTGTGGTGATATATAAGTACCATTATTACCGAAAACATTAACTAAACATTCTGCTCTTGCTTGACCTTGTGGTGAAAGATCTGTGTGGTCATCATCAATTTTTTCACCATGACGAATAACCATAACTAATTTAGCATTAACTAATGTTAATCCTAATAAACCTGAAATAATAGACTTAATTCTCATTTTAATTATTACTGATTGTATATAATTAATTAATTATATTAATATATTGTTAAAACTTTAATTTTATTTTTTAATAGATTACTTTTCTTTATTTTATTTATTTCTCCTTTTTTATATATATATATTTAAATTTTGTTTTTTAAAATTTTCTCAAAAAAAAAAAGTAATTCGCATGACAATTCTATTTATTTATACTATTTATTTATTTCTGTTTATTTATTTATATATATATAAATATTTAACTATATATTCATTTATCTATTTACTTATAACATATATATTAAGATTAAAGTAAATATATTAAAAAGTTTATTTATTAATATTTAAGTAAAAATTCTTTTTTATTTCAAAGTTATTAAAAAAAATATTATTGGTTAATAATATAATATGAAAAATTAAATAATATATTATAGAATATTATAATATATTATATATATTAAAAGCCTTTGTAGTATGTCAATAAATTAAAAATTCTAAAAGTACAAAAAAAAAAAAACTTAAATTCATAAGAATTTAAGTATGTTTATTCTAAAATTAAATTTTTTTTTTTTTTTTATTTCATAGTACATTCTTTTTTGGTTATCAATTTATGAAAGATATTTTAAGGATAGAGAAAAAAATATTTTTTAAAATATGTAATAATAATAATAATAATAATAATTTTTAAATTTATATTAATATATATATTAATATAATAAAAATTATTAAAGTTTTTACTTTCACTTTTTTTTATTATTAATATTATTATTAATTATATTTATTATATTTATTAATAGTTTTTAATTTATAAAAGATTATTAAATGAATTATTATTAAATAATAATTGATAGTTTTTTATTAACCTAATGATATCCTTTACTATAAAAAAAGATAGTTTTAGGGAAAACAAAAAAATTATTTTAAAATTTTATTATTATTAATTATATTTATTATAATTATTAGTAAATTCTTATAATTAATATTAATTTATTAAAGATATTTTAAATATAAATTTTATTAATAATTTATACTTAATAAAAACAATAAATTATAAATTTTTAAAATATAAAGAATAGTTTTGTTTTTATTATTGTTATTATTATTAATTATATTTATTAAAAACAATAAATTATAAATTTTTAAAATATAAAGAATAGTTTTGTTTTTATTATTGTTATTATTATTATTAATTATATTTATTAAAAGTATTAGTACATTTTAATTAAAATTAGTCTATTAAAAAATATTTTATAAGCGAACAAAAAAAAACATATATTAAATATACTTTATTTTATTATTAATTATAATAAAAGAATATTATAGTTATAAAAATAATTGACAAATTTTCAACTAATATATATTATTATTTAATAGAATATAAAAATTATTTTCTGTGATAAGAATCTGACATGATCTTTGTCAAATTTTTTTTTAAGGCTTCGCCAAACTTCATTTTGTTTTTATTACTATTATTATTATTATTATTATTATTATTATTATTATTATTATTATTAGAACATGTGAAACAACATGACAAATAAGCTTCAAATTTATTTTGAAACCTACAATCATATTCATGCCACAATGTAATAGTATTAAAACATTGGATTTATAATAATTAAGTGCTAGTAACTCTTTATTATAAAATATATTATATATAAAGTTGTCATAATTATAAACTCTGACTGTTAAAAAAGATTCTTAGTAAAAAATTCATTTGCTGGACACAATACTATGTCATAGAAAAATAAATTGGAATTTAAATTATTATAAAAGTTACTCATCATGCCAATTTAAGGAAGACTAGTAAAAAAGATTTTAACATTTGAAATGATCAGGATTGAAAAAATTGAAGAAACTAGTAAAAATATAAAATGCTTGAAAGAAGAAAATTATCTTAAGTAAAATAAAACTCCAAAAATATAAAAGTATTAATAAAATAGAGAAAAAATATGCTTAAGCATTATATAAGAACAAATTATAGATCTTCATACTCCTATAGAGACTCTTAATTGAAATTTTAATTTGATAATTTTAACAAATAAAACTCTTGGCTATTAATAATGTACTCTATTTATACATAAAGAAATCTACTCTGTGATTTACTATTTCCACCTAATGAATATACAAAACACAATTTAATAATATACATTACTTATAAAGATTTAAACAATCATATATTAAGTAATGGTTTTTTGCTAAACAACAAAGCATATTATTAAGAGTTTATTAATTATTAATTTTAACGCTTATATATATATAACAAACACATATATATATATATTGATAACAATAATGGAGGAGACTATATACAGCGGAGAACCAATACAAAATAATTTGAAATATAATATCCCAAATATTCAAGGGAAATATAATAGATTGGTGATTCCTAAGATGAAATGAGTGCATTCTAACAATAATAGTTTTATTAAACCTAGGGTGAAATGAGTTTAAAATAACTAGTTTAATATAATCATAATGCAAACCTTCATGATGAAAGGTATAATAAAATAGTTAAATATAACCGTGATTTATATATAGAAAGAGATGACATTTATCCATCGAAATCTATCTTAATTATCCTTTAATTAATTTTTAATTTATTCTTTGTTATGGAAAAGGGATGTAAAGAAATATGTGTAGTAACATATTTGTATATTTAAAAATAATATTTATCCATTTAAAATCTATGTTAATTATCTTTTAATATGTATTTAATTAATTTTTAATTTATTCTTTGTTATGGATGGAAAAGGGATGTAGTGACATGTGACTTAATTACTTATTTAAAGCCGTTAAGATATCTAACAATTATTATTTATATATGTTTTAATTTATAAGTATTGTATCCATGATATTATATAGAATATATATCACGTGAATGTATTTGTTACATATATAAGTTACTCAAGATGATTATTACCATAAATGAATGTGGTGCATTTCGGAAAATGTGACATTTAAATTTTTTAATACATAAATAAATAAATAAATAATAATACAATTAAATAAATAATAATAATAAATAAAATAATTATAATAATGAGTTAATAATTAAAGTGATTAAGTAAATATAATAAAAAATAAATATAAATCAGTTAATAATCAATAAGATTTTAAATAGAATATTTTCATGGCTCTTTATATATATATGATATACTAAAAAAAACTAAATAATTAATAGATATTTTATTATTTGCATTATTTGAATATATAAGAAGTTTATAATAATTTTATAAACTTAATAATTATCATTTATACATAGAAGTATTAATAAAATATTATAATATTATTGTAAAAAATTGTTTATATATTTAAAACCTTAATTGTATATTAAATAAATAAATATAATAAATACGTTTTATGTTTGAAAGTTATTTTTTTTTTTCTCTTTATTATTTATTTTAATATTTTTTTAATTAACATATTACTTTTATATTAAATCATATTTAAATAAAATATATTTATTTTTTGTTTAATTTTATTACAAATATGTTAACAATAACAAATAAATAACAAATAGAATATTATTAAAACAAAAAAAAAAAAAATTTTTTTTTAAAGAAATTTAAAATATAATATTTTTTAAAAATATTTTTTAATAACATTCATTAATATTAATATTAATAAATTTTGAAGTATATTAGCATTGATATCAATGACATTATGACTATTTCATATTGATATTGATATTAATAAAATTTTAATTATATAATTTTATTGTTGATATTAATAAAATTTGAACCATTGTTATATGGAATGATTTTAGTTATATTTTAATCAATAAAAAATAATTTCTATTAACATTAGTTTCATTGTATAGTTTTAATCTGAAAATTAAAAAAAAAAAAAAAAATAAAATAAAATAAAAATACTAATTTATAATAAATTAGTATTTTTATTATTTAACACAATTATTAAAAATTAACTCTTCCCATATTTTTGTAATTTTTAATTAAATGTTGATTTCATCAGTTCTTTTTATTATTATTCTTCGCTTTTTTTTTTTTTTTTTTTTTTTTTTTTTTTTTTCAAATTCCTCCAATTCTCTTTTCATAATCATTATAAGTTAAGGATTCTTCTTTTTTAAATATATATATATATTAGTTTATAAAAAGAAGTTTTTTTTTTTTTTGAAAAAAAAATTATTTAAGTAATTATTAAAAGATTCTGATGAGTTAATTCATAAATGTTCCATATTACTATAATAATTATCAGTGACAAATTTAAGTAAATAACTATTTTTATAATATTCTAAAAATTTCAGAAATTGTCATAATTACTTTTTTTGACGAATACTTTAAATTTAAATATCAAACATATAATTAGAGTTTATAAAAGACAAGTTTGAAATGACTTTATAATAAATATATTATTATTATTATTCCTTTCATTATAACATAATTTATTTTGTTTTTGTTTTTCTAATGATCTTTGATAATGCCAAATACAATATTTGATACTTATATTGGGAAAAAAAAAAATTTTTTTTTTTGCTGTATTAGACATACCTTTTTCAAAATTACAATGTATATTAATTGGCATAATTACCTATATTGTTACTAATTTATAAGCATTATTCTTTATTTCTTTAAATAATACTTCATAGGTAGTTTGTCTCTTACTTTTTAATATGGAAAAAGAAGTAGTATAAAACCTATTTAATATTGGATCATAGGTTCTTGTTATGTATATACTTAGAAACTAAATTTTGGTGCTATATGAAATGATTTTTGAATATCATAAAATCCTCATTTCTTTCCGTTTTATATATATTCTGATTCATCAGGAATTTCATCAAATATTGTTATATCAGGATATAATTATTTATTTTTTTATTATTATTATTATATAAGATCTAATTGTACTGTATTCAAGACTTATAAAACCCATTTCTTGAAAAACTATTGGTCAAATAATTTTTCAAAAAAGAGTTTTTAAATTATATATATATATATATTTTCAAAAATCATCATTAAATAATTGATAACTGGTATTACATCTATAAATAAAATAGTAATAAGATCTTAATTCATATATTATTTGAAATTATTTTATTTTTATTTTAATATATATATATATATATAAAAAAAAAAAAATAAAAATAAAATAATTTCAAATATTATAAAACATTTATAAAGTAGAATATAATTTCTAACCCTTAATTACTATTCTAAAAATAATTAATTATTAATATATATGTATGTCAAAATAAAAATTTCAATATTTATCAATAATAGGATCTATTAATTAAAAGAATTATTTGTTGAGACCTTAAGAAGAAAAAATAATTATTAATACTAATAATGATAACTTATTATGATAAATAATTGTTATTGACCCTAGTATTTCTAAAATAAAAAAAATAATTTAGACACACATAATGTGTACCGATCTCCCATTATGGCCATAATAGATATAACTGTTAGGTGTGATATATTGGCAGAAGAGTACGGCATCGCCCCTCAACATGTCGTTACACATCTTCCTGGGGCTTTATTTCCTAACATATATCTCCACTGACCACGAGCATCGGGATAGGAACCATTCACCCCTTCAGCGAGTGTAATCATTTGCCTGGGGACATAATATCATCAGTGCCTATAATTAAGATATAGTGTAATATTGTAGGGGTTGGGTCCAAGATGCTGCCAAGAGAAATCCTTTTAGATACCACTATGGTTTTATGATACCCCAGGATAGAAAACTAGCATTTTTAGTAATAAATAAAATAATATATTTTAATTTTGTAATCAAAAAATATTCCCTTTTAATTCTTTTTTATATGATTTTTCATTAATTTTAAATGGTTTTATAATTTCATGTAATTTTTATTTTATTAATAATGTCATTAAATAATACTTGTAGACAATCTAATATCAGTATCTAGAACTATGTAGTAAAGGTAAATACATAGTGAATACATTATTAATCCTAATATATATATATATATATTTTTTTTTTATTATTTCTTATTTAAATTTCGATTAAACTAAAAATATATAGAGTTCTTTTTAGTAATATCTTAATAATAAATGTTATTAAATTATTTTAGATATAAGAATGTTCTTTCCAAAAAAACTTATTAGTATATATGAAATAAAATAATAAAGAATGATAATAAAAAATTTAGTATTGATTTATTAAAAATTTTAATAATATTATTAATTTTATTTATTTATATTTTATATTTATTTTTATATTTATTTTTATATTAATTTATTTTATTTAATTTATATTTTATATTTATTTTTATATTAATTTTTATATTTTTTTTAATACTTATTTTTATATTTATATTTACACTTATTTTTTTTTTATGTTTATTTTTATTTTTATTTTTAGTTTTAGTTTTATTATTAATATATTTAAATTCTTAAAATTATTTTAAAATATTATTTTTAAAATAAGAGTTTTATGAAATATTAATACAATATTTTATTCAAAATGTGAATATTTATTATTATTTCAGTTTTTTAAAATGTAACAAATTCTTTTTTTTTGTCAATATTAAATCATATATTAGAAAATATTCTATAATAAAAAATAAAATTATATTCAAATTTTATTTATTATATTTTTATGATAAAATTTTGTCAACTAAGGTCATAATTGAATTTATGGTAAAATTTTTTTATTTGTGGGGCTCAATAATTGTGGCTTTAAATATTTTATGTTTTTGACTTTATCAAATATTCTTTAATGATAAGAAAATAAATTTTATAAATCTTTTTATTTATTTATTTATTTATTTATTTTTTAATGATAAGAAAATATGTTGAAAAAATAAAAAATAATATTTTTATCATTTTCTAAATTTTTTTAAACAAATAATATTTATACTACATAATTTATGAAATATTATGAAGAGAAATAATGATAATAAAGAAATATTCTTTTATCATTTGTATTAAATATTAATAAATTTAAAATGTATAAAGTAAAAGAAAAAAAAATTATAAATATATATAAAAAAAGAAATGTAATTTAAAATTAATTCTTATTTTTTTTATATTATTTCATTATTTTTTTCTAACAATTCTTAATAGAAAAAATAAATATCTTTAAGATGCAATGAAATATTTTATATTTTTTAAAATAAATTTTTTATCTTTCAAAACTATTTCATTAATTTTTAAATGTACAAAATTTGATAATATTAAATTTATTATATTAAAAGATTGGAAATGTGGCTTGAAATAGTTCTAGAAAATTTTTTTTATTAAATTTTTTTTTTCAAATTTCTATATTATTTAATGATAATATTTAAAGCGAAAATTATATGAAAGAATTGTTGTGTTTAGCTAATTATTAGTTATCGATAAAAAAAAAATTGAATATCATATATTAAATAAATTTAAAGATAAGATTAAACAATAAAATAAAATAAAATAAAATAAACCAAAAGATAATACAGTTTGTCAGTTTTAATATATAAAATACTTTTTATTAATAAAGTAAATAGGAGTTAATTTTATTTTAGATAGATGTTTTGCTTAATTGTTTCTATATTTTCAATATATATCCATATATTATTATTAACTTTATATATTTAAAGCATTATATACTAATTTTTCCATGTAATAAATTTTACCATAATCAAAGTACTGGAAATAAGATAAATGGTTATATAATAATAAAATTATTAACAATTTTTTATACCATTTTTATTTAGATATTTATTATATATATTATATATTTCATTTATATTTATTAATTCAATTTCATATTTATTTCATATAATAAATTATTATACAATATACTTTGGAATATTATTTTTTATTAAAAATTTAAAATATTTAAATATAATAAAACTAATATTCCAAATTTTTAATTAAACAGATTAAGAATAATTGTTTATTATATATAAATATTATTATTAATAAAAGTATTATATATTATTTATTATTTATTATATATTATATATTATATATTATTTATTATATATTATTTATTATTTATTATTTATTATATATTATATATTATATATTATTTATTATTTATTATTATTTATTATTATTTATTATATATTATTTATTATTTATTATTATTTATTATTATTTATTATTTATTATTTATTATTTATTATTTATTATTTATTATTTATTATTATTTATTATTATTTATTATTTATTATTTATTATTTATTATAATTATTTTTTTTTGTAAATATTATTTTTTTACATTTATGTAATCTTTTTATTTATAATTAAAGTTTTTTTTTTTATTAAAATAACATATATTTTAATATATTTAACATATACCATAAATATATGTATAATATAATAATATATATAAAAAAATTGTTTTAATTTATCATATCAAAAATTAAAAGAATTAAAATTAAATTTTAAAATTATTAATAAATTATTTTCAGAACTTTTTTGAACCAAAATGAAAAAAAAAATAAAAAGATTATTATTTAAATAATTTAAAAAAAATATTTAATAGGAAAAAAATATTTAATAAAAAATAATAATAATAATAATAAAAAAAATTAATAGAAGATAAGAGATTACAATATTAGCAATAATACTAATAATAATTATAATGATAAATTAGTATATATTTTAAAGATAATATTTTAAAGATAAAAATAATTTATATAATAATATAAAAATCAAATAAAATAATAGGAAAAACATAATAGTTTAATATTTTTTTAATAATAAAATATTCATAATATATATATTAAAAAAAAAAAAAAAAAAAAAAAGGAAAAAAGAAAAACAATATATATATATAAACTAACTGAGAACCTAAAATTTTTTTATTCTTCTTTTTAAAAAAAAATTATATATATAATAACAACGGAACAAGGGAGTTCGACATTTATATATAATTAAAGAATCAATTATAATATAAAAAAAATAAAATATATCATACACAATTTCAAATAATAATAAAAGAAATACTTATTTTAATATTATATAAGTATTGACATCACTTTAAAAGATATTAAAAAAAAAAAAAAATTATAATCTGTATATATATATTTTATTTTATTTTATTTTATTTTATTTTTTTTAATAAAATAATCAAAAAAATAATAAATAATAATAAAAAAAAAATAAAAAAAAAAGGTGACTAATTAATAATAATAATGTTGCAAAATACAACAATGAATACACAAGTAGAGCCTACTATTATAAATAATAATCGTACCAATGATAGTGGTAACAAAGGGACTGTGTTTTCTTCAATATTGAGTTTATCAAATACTATTATCGGAACTGGAATTTTATCGTAAATACTAATATATCTTAATAATTATTTTATATAAGTTATTTTTTACCTTTTTTATTTTATTTTATTTTACTTTTTTTTATTATATCAAAATATATGTAACAAAATAATATTAATAATAATAATAATAATAATAATAATAATAATAATAATAATAATATTTTTAATAAAAAAAAATAAAAATTAATTATATTAATTTTAATAAAAATTTTAATATAATATATATATTTAATAAAAAAATATTATTTATTTTGTATTATTGATAAGATAAAAATTAAAAAAAAATTTTTTATTATCATCATTATCAAAATGTTTTTTCATACTAAATATAAATAGATAATATATATAATAAGGAATTTAATAGATAGGAATATTTTATTAAGTGGGAATAATATAATAAAAATAAAAAAATGAAACATAAATAATAGGAATATTTAATAATAAATAATTTTATAGATATAATAACAAATAATTAAAATAAAAAATATATATATAAAATTTTTAATTTCAGAAAATATGAATTATTCATATAAATAAATTTAGTATGAAAATTAAAGATTTTTAAATATATACATTATTATTTAAATTAATTAATAAGTAATTGAGTATATTCACAAAAAAATATAAAAAATAAAAATAAAAGTAAATCTATAATTTTACATAAAAATAAAATATAAATTAAATTTACAATTTCAATATAAATAGTCATAGTTTTTTTTTTTTTTTTTTTTTTTTTTTTTTTTTTTTTTTTTTTTTTTTTATAGTATTATATATATATATTTATGCCCTATAATTTTATCTCATACTTCTTTTTGATATTTTTATTAATTAAAATATATATATATAGTTTACCATATGCTATATCGAATACAGGTGTAACTCTAGGTGCTATACTTTTTATATTTTCTGCATATGTTACAAAATTATCTTTATGTTTATATATTGATATTGCAAAGATTATTGCTCCAAATAAATATGACATAAAAATTTCATCTCTTTCAGAAATGATAAATATGCCAAAATTTGGCATGTTTACAAATTTGGTAATTATTTTAAATGGTTTTGGAACTGCAACAAGCTTATTAATTGCTTCTAGTGATTTTATATTATTTCTTATAAAGAATGTTTTATCTTCCAATTACACTGGGATATTTTTGGAAAAACGTTTTTGGATTACAAGTAAATTGATATATCATAATATAATTTTGTAGTATAAATATAGTATATAAATATATAATAATAAATAATATATATTATATATATTATATATTTCATATTCTTAAATATTTAATATAATATGAAATAATTAAATATTTATATATATTAATATATTTATTTATTTTATATTATTAAATTAATTAAATATTTATTATTATTAAAATATATTTATATATAAATTTTAAAATATATTACATATATAAATATTTTATATTATATTATAATATATAATATATTAGTGGAAATTTTGATTGTTATTCCAATTGTATTTAGAAAAAGTTTAGTTTCATTAAAATCATTCTCCTTATTCTCTATTATTTCAATTAGTTATCTTACTTTTTCTATTATTTGTTCATATTTCATATTAAATGAAGAACAACCAACAGTAAATCCAAAAAATTTTGAATCAATTCTAGAACAACCAGAACCAGAATTAGGATTTCTTCAAAAAATATTTAAAAGTTTTATGGCAGTTTCAATTATTATCTTTGCTTATGGTTGTCAACAAAATTCATTTCAAATTTATTCGGAATTAAAACCTTCTCATAGACCATTCATATCTCATGTATTTTTCTATGCTATATTATTCAGTACTGTTATATATTTAATTGTTGGTTATTGTGGTTATGCAACTTTTGGTGATCATGTAGAAAGTAATATTTTAAATAACTATGACGAATCGAATATAATCATTAATATTGCTCGTTTGGCTATGGCTGTTTATTGTACTTTTACTTATTCAATTCAAATGCATCCATGTCGTGAATCCATTAAAAAAGAAATTATTTCTTTTAGAATTAGACATCAAAGAGATTATGGTGATATTAATGAAAATGGTGATCAAAATGAAAAGGCAAAATTATTAATTATTGATCCTAATCAAAATTATGGTACTACTTCAGATTTTTATAGTCGTCCATCTGGAAGTGGTAGTAATAATACTAATAGTAATTCTTGTTCAACTAATACTAGTAGTAACAATATTGCTAGTTACGATGAAGATGATGAATTTGAAAGTCAATTTGATGCTAATGATGCTGATGATGAAAGAAGTAGTGATAGTCATCAAATTAAACATATTAATATTGATATTTTAGATAATCTTGCTATTCCTGTTAGTACGACTATTACAGATATAAATAATTATGACACTAAGACTTTATTTAATTGTATTACAATAGTATTATTAATTTCAAGTTATCTATTTGCTATGATTTGTAATGATTTTGGAAAGGTAATTTAATTAATAATATATAATGAAATTAATAAAATAATAATAATACTAATAATAAAATTATACATATATATAATAATATATATCTTAAATAAATATTTCAATAAAATTTTATTTTAACAAATAAAAAAAAAAAAATGTATATATTATTTAAAATTTTTATACATTTTAGGTTTTAAGTATAGTTGGTGCTACTTGTTGTACAACTTTAACATTTATATTACCAGGTTATCTTTATGTAAAAATAACAAGAGGTCTAACATTTAAACGTTTACAAGCAATAACTTTATTACTTCTTGGAGGTGTAATTGGAGTTATTGGAACCATAGCATCATTATAATATAGATGGAAATAATAATAATAATAATAATAATAATAAAAAATAGCAAAATATATATAGATATTATATAATTAAACACATATACATATGTATATACTAAAAATTTATTAAGAATATTATCGATCATAGAATATCAATAGTAAAATTATTATTAATACTATAATAATATTATTATTAATATTTATATATAATCATTAATATATATAAATATAAAATTCATAATCATTACAATCATATCTTTAATAACAATAATAATTAATTAAATAATTCATACTTCTTTTATTATTATTATTATTTCTTGAACTAATAATTGAAATAATAATAATAATAATAATAATAATAATAATAATAATAATAATAATAATAATAATATCAATGGAATAAAATCAAAAAAAAAAAAAAAATTATATAAAATATTAAAACTTGTTATTTATTTTAAAAATAAAAATACAAAATAAAAAGTTATTTTGATTATATCAATATAAATATATATAATAACGATAAATATAATATATAATATATATTATTAGTTTTAGATTTTACTACATTTACTGATTAAAATATTTTTTTTTTTTTTTTTTTTTTTTTTAAATTTATTATATATATATATTTTTTTTTTCTTGAAATTAATAATGTATCTACTAAGATTTTGCAATTTTTAATAATTATTGTTTTTTATTTATTTTTTATTTATTATGTTGCTTATTTTATTTTATTTTATTTTATTTATATTTAATGTAATATATAATTATAAAAATATTTCTTTTTAATTTTTTTTTTTTATTATATTCTATGATTTTTATTAATAATATTTTTTTTTTTAACTTTTATTATTACATATTAAATTATTTATTTATTACAATATATTTAATTATTAATTTATTTTTATTATATTTAATTATTTTATTTTATTTTACTTTACTTTATTTTAAATTATTTTTTTTTATTCTAATTTTTTTTAATATTTGATATCTATAGATATTAATATTCTAATTCTTTAATTATTATTATTATTATTATTATTATTGTAATTATTTTTTTTTTCTATTTAAGTATCGTTATTAATTATTATTATTAAGACGTTATTGCTATGAACTAACAATAATTATTACAACAATAGTTAATAGTTTATACATGTTTGTAAAAAAAATTTATTATTTTGTTTGATATTTTATTTTATATATATAAATATAATTTTTTTTTTTTTTTTTTTTTTTTTTTTTTTTTTTTTATTTTTATTTTTATTTTTATTTTTATTTTTATTTTATTTTTATTTTTTGTATTTATTTATTTATTATTAATTTTTTTTTTTTTTTTTTTTTTTTTTTTTTGTTCCTTATTTATTTATTTATTTATCATTTTATTATTATTTTATTATTTTATTTTTTATTTTTTTTAAAAAATCTATTTTTTTTTTTTTGTTTTTACTTTGGATCAAGACTACTAAATTTTTGAATTGATAATTGTTGTTTCTGTAAAATTCTTTGAATAACTGGATTAGTACTTGTAGGTGCAGTTTGTACTTTTGGAATAACTAATTTTTCTTTTTCTATCTTAGCATCATAATCAATAATAAGATGACTATTTGATAAATCCATTGAGGCAGATTGTACAGTACTTTCATTACCATATTGACCAAAGTGGGATATACCACCATTACTTTTATTATTTACATTAGAGATACTATCTTTACTTTGATTGATTTCAATACTTTTATTACTCTTTCTATTATCATTATTATTATTATCATCATCATCATTACTAAATGAAGAGTCGGTTGAGAGGGTAGGAGAGTGAGTGGTTGAGCTTATAAAACTAGAATATGTTCCATCTAAATATGAATTATCAATCGTACCTTTACTGGTATTAAATTTATCATTAGTGGAATAGGCACGACTATAGCCTTCAATATCTTCTCCATCATCGGAAAATAGATCACTGGGTATGTTTTTACTATAGTTATCTTTACGATTAGAGAATAATATATTTCGATTAAGATCTTCATTATCTCCTAAAGGATGATTAAAACTATCAGATCTTTGGTTAAATACTAATTTATGTTGCTTATTAATAGTACTCGTAGTACCAGTACCCTTATCATGATTAGCACTATTATCATTCGTAGTAGGACTGGTTATAGATGTATTACTAGTATTGGCTGAATTTTTGAAACTGTTATCTACTGGTACGTCCTTAATTCTATTGGAGAAGAGTTGATTATCATCTAAATCAGTATGCTCTAAAAGTAGACTACTTTTAGAGTTTTCCATACTTTTATCATATTCATAAAGTTCACCAACAGAATTACTAATATTCATTTTTTTAATATCTAAACTGTAATCCAGGTTTCTGCTATCTTCTGATATTTCCTTTGAACTATTAGCATTATATAAATTAATTAAATCATCTTCTAGGATATCACCATAGGTTGAATCATTAACATTAATTTGCTTATTAATATTCTTCAATATTTCTTCATCATCAAGATCGTCATTACTAATTAAATCCGACTCTGAGCCAGAACTAGATAAAGTTATTGATGAATGACGATCATAACTCTTACTATGGCTGATATTACTCTTGTTACTAATACTGTTATTAGAATTGATGGTAGTAGTAACATTTTTATTACCGTTACTTCTGGAACGACTAACCTTTGAGGATGGTAATTCCTTTGGTGAAGGTGAGGATATAGAAGAAGAATTTGGGTTACTTCCTGTACTTTTTTCTCTTCTTAAACTAATCTTATGATTAGATAATGAACTTTGAATTGATCGAGGTGAACCTTTTTTTATACTTGGAGAACGAATACTTTCTGGATTTGAAATAATTTTTGTTGTTGAAATTTTACCACTTTTAGTACTAATGTCATCACCACTCTTGCTCTTAACCTTTACTTTAATTACACTATTACTTTCTACTTGACGTGGTGGTACAGGAAGAGAATAATTATCATTCATCATTTTAAATGAATGAGCGGATGAAGGTTTTCTCTGAGTAATACGTGGTGAAAGGGCATATGGATTAGCTGATGAATCAACACCATTAGAATTATTTGAAACTTCATCAATATTAGTATTAAAAGATCTACGTCTTTCTGGATTACTAGAAATATATGTGCCACTTATTCTATTAACATTACTATTATTATTATTTATGCTACCATTTACTATACTTGGACTCTTAATATTTTGTATCTCATTATTTGTATTATTTTGATTTTGTACCATATCTTTTGAATAAGTTGAAGAATCATTACTAATAATAAACCAATTCTTTCCCCATCTCTTTTCACACTTTTGTGCTGATTTTTCATAAGCTAATTTAAAGAATGGATTTAAATGTGATAAAATTCGAGAACCAACCTTAAATAAAATAAAAAAATAAAAAAAAAAAAAAAAGGAATAATAATAATAATAACAGCAATAATAATAATAATATTATTAATAATTATAATTAAATTTGAGTAATATTAGTTGTATTTATATATATATATAATAATTTAAATTTTAATTTAAAATATTTTATAATTTTTAATTTTTATATAAGACTTTAAAAACTTACTGCTGAATAATCAAGACGAACGAGTAACTTCGTACAATTGATTCTAATAGATTCTATTTGATGTAAAAGTGAATATGCAATTGGTAATAAACCACCTTGATTATGGAGGAAATGTGTTAAAAATTCCAAAACTTGTTCATCTGTTGTTATATTTTCTGATAATGCTTTCATTATAGCATTTAATCTTTCTGGTGAAATTGAAGTTTCATTACGTAAAACTGTTGCTTGTCTTCTTAAATCAACACATCTTACCGATTGTCTTAAAAGATTTTTATGGAAATCCTATAATAAATTAAAATTTAAATATTATATAATTATATAAATATATATATATATCATTTATATATATAAATATAACATATTATATAAATATAAAAAGATTTTTACCTTTGTATACAATTCATATGATTTTGTTTTTCTCCAACCTTCAATTCTATTAATATTATAAATAATTTCTCTACGTTTACTTATTTCATCTGTAAAATATGGACCTACACCTATTTTATATTTATCTTTAATATTTTCTGATGTATAATAAATTTTTGTTCTACCATATTTCATTTTTTCATATTCTGAAGCAACTTCAATAAATCTTAATAAATATAACCTAAATCTTTCTCTAATATAATGTTCACCATATTTTTGTTGAATTAAGCTCATAATCTGTGAATATATAACATATAGAATAATATATATATATATATATATATTTTTTTTTTTTACATTAATATTTTAATTAATAATATTACTTTAAATATAATATTTATTATATTTAATTAATAATTATTATAATAGTAAAATAATTTACATCATTCATGAATTCTTTGTCAAATGAAGTTGAAATTGCTTCTTTTTCTGTATTAATAAATAATTTATTTTCAATTGGAGGTGTTCTTTCAATATTTGGACTGATAGTAACTTTACCACTATTAATATTAAATAATACATCCCACCATTGAGGATGTTCTTCAAAAGCTGGGTTTGTAACACCCGCAATAAAACCTGGACTATTTTATAATTATATTTAAATAGAATATAATATATAATTACAATAACAAAATAAAAATAATATAAAAAAAAAATTAATTTTATTAGAGTATATTATTAAAAATACAGATAACAATAACAATAATAATAATAATTATATATATATATTAAATTATAGTTATTTCTATTAGTTAGCTTCTTACACTTTTAATAAATCATCTAAACCTGCTAAATTAGTATATGGGAAACACCTTTCAGAATATCCTCTTAAAATACCACAACTTCCTAAAGCACATGCAGCTAATACAAAATTAGCAACTTCACCACTAGGTTTCAAATGTCCCAAAAATAATACTCTTTTTTGTGTTAAAAGTGCATTAATTAATACAATTATTGGATTAGTTGGAATATTATTATCTAATTGTGGATGATGTTTCGATGGATAAGCTGAATTACCAAAAGTTGAAATTAATTGAATAACTGATAACTTTATATTAGAATTATTATTATTATTTTTGCATTTAGAAATATCAATAAATGAATAATTAAAATATGCAGAAGTTACAGATGTTGAAGTAGTAATAATTGCAATATTATTATTTATTATATATTATTAAATTTATATATATATATCAAGTTTAAATATTAATAAAAAATTCATTTTATATAATATTAATAAATTTAATATTTAAATTTAAATATATAATAAATAAAAATTTTATTTCATATAATATTAATGGATTTCATTATATATTTAAATTTTACTGTCTCTTATTACGTACATCACCAATTTCACCATTAAACATAGTCATTGGAATTTTTATGGGTACTTTAACTGGATTTTTAGCACCATTGTCATAAAGTACATTTGTTTCATAAAAGTGTCTATCTATTTTTTTAATTTGACTATTATTCAATAATTTTTTATTATATTTATTCACTGATTTTGCAAAATCTTCCATTTCTAAGAATTTTTCATTAAATAGCATTGGATCATCCGATGCTCTTAAAATAATTTTTTCATTTAATGATAATAATGGCATTAATGAAATATCTAAAGAATTCATTGATTTATATAATTGTTCCAAAATTACAATATCTTGTTTTTCAAAATAATTATCCAATGCCATAATAAGTAATGGCTAATGAATTTAAAAAACAGCAATTAATGGTTTATATTTAATAATTAAAATTAAAATTAATTATTTAAAATGGATATATATATATATATTAAATTAATTATAATAAGTTATTATAATAAAAAAAAAAGTTTATATTTACCTTAAAAACATGTAACCATTTATGATGTGAGGTTATTGCAATTGCTTTAACTCTAGCACCTCTTCTAACACCTGGAATTTGCTTTGTTCTTACAAGATTTAATACATATAAAGCATTTGTTTCATTATTGACTACTGGTAATAACTTATCAGGAAATTCAACTTGATCTATAATTAATAAAATATTTATATAATTATGTAAATAATTTTATTTATTTACAATACCAATAATTAATAAGTTTATTTACTTGAATCAATTAATGAAGATTTTTGATATAATACGCTCCTGACAGCATTTAAAGTAAGTCTATAATCATCATCATTCAATAGTTTAAATCCTTTTTTTTTTTTTATTTTATTTTTTTTATAATAAATTTATAAAGTATTAATAATATGAATAAATAAATATTTTAATATATATATATGCATATATTTATATATTAATGTACCATATATATTAGATTTGGTTGCTAATTTTATACTATAAGAATTAATATTTTCTTGAAAATCTATTAATGAATCTGGAGTTCTATATAAAAATAAATTGATTTTTAATTACATAATAAAAGTATTTATAATTTTTATAATAAAAAAAAAGCTTACATTTCACCTATCAATCTTAACGTTTTACTTAATAAAAGAATTTTATCCTGTATTAATTGAATAAATATTTCTTCATTATCTATTATTTTTTCCCATAAACCTTTTTTTAAAAAAAATAATTAAAAAAATATTAACATTTAATAAATATTTATTTTAATATTAGATTAATTAAAATATTAAATATATATATATATTTATTTTTAAATTACCATTGTTATATGTGTAACAATATGCTGATAATACAGGCTGAAATCTTTATATAAATTTTATTTTTAAATTTATTTTAGAAAAATAATATTAATATAAAATTTATAATTAAATAATTCATATATTTTACTTTAGAAATCCTTCTGATATATATGCTTCTTGTTGTTCCGAATAGTTAGAAGTCGACTATTATTATTGTTATATATAATTTATTAAATTTTTAAATATTTCAATATTATTTTATAATATAATTTCTATCAATAATATAATTATTACATCTTCAACAACATGCTGATTTAATATAAAAAAAGTCCAATCCTCCTCTCTTAAATGTGCCCCATCCGGTAACATCAATTCTGCTAATTTACTAATAAAATTGTTTTTACTTTTTAGTACCAATAATAGATAATTAATTAATTTAAAGAGAATTTATATTATCAAAATATATACGTTTCTTCAATTCCTGTTTTTTCTGGATATTGATGAGTTAATTGAGAGCCTTTATCGATATCAAACTCGGCAACAAGTATATGATTAATATGTTTTGACATTTTGATATTTTATTTACTTTATTATTAAATTATTTAGATTTGAATTAATGATTTATTATTTTTAATAAAAGTGTAAAAAAAAAAAATCTTGGAAATATCTATTAATAAAAATTATAATTTAACTTTTATTTATTTAATTTTTTTTTTTTTTTTGTTTCGATAAACGAAAATAAAATTCGATAAATTGTAAATTTATATATAACAATTCTATTGAAATGTTTAATTTTAAATAAGACAACAAAAATTTATTTCCCTAAAACTTTTTTATTTCATTTTTTATTTTTTAATTGTCTTTAATTTTATGAATTCTATGATGCTTTTTTTTTTTTTTTTTTTATTTATTTATTTTTTCTAGAGTTCTTTAAAATTCAAATAATATCAAAAAAATTATTTAAATAATTAAATAAAACAAAAATAAATAATATAGCATTCAGAAAAACAATTTTTAATATAAAAAATATTAATTTTTTACTGATTTATTTGTTATTATTTATTTATTTTCCATATATTTAATAATGATAATAATAATATAGTAATCTTAGCATTATATTGATGAACAATAAAATATAAATATGAAAAATATATGTACAATAATTTTTATTATATTGTATTAATAATTTGTTATAAATTATGATCCAATAAATAATGAAAGTAAAATTAATAATAATTAAATTTTTAAAATAATATATTAAGGTTACACGAAATTGTTTATATCATATCATTTAAGATTTAATATCAATTTTTTTTAATTTATATATTATTTTTCAATTTATGATTTTAATTTAAATATATCAAAAGAAAATAGAAATACAACATATATATATTAGTAAATTCATAACCCTTTGAAATTATTATTATTATTATTATTATTATTATTATTATTATTATTATTATTATTATTATTATTATTATTATTATTATTATTATTATTATTATTATTATTATTATTATTATTATTATTATTATTAACCAACTATCTGTAGAAAAGACACAAAGACAAAATAATACCTTAAATAAATAAAGTGTTAATAATAATTATTAATACAAAACAATATTTAAGTTTTTTATAAAAGAGAAAGAGAAAAGTATAACAATTGTTTACATAAATACATGAATAAAATTTAATTTTGAATAAACACATGTGACGTCATATGTTAGAAAAAATTTTTTATTACTAAAAATTATAATATTTAATAATAAAAAAGTAAATTTATATATATTGTGTTTTATTTAATCATTATGAATTAACTATGAATGATGATTTTATTATCATTTAAATATAAATTATTAAAGTCAAATACTTTGTTAATTAAATAAGGTCTTATTTTTTAATAATTCATCATGATTTAATATTTTATATTTATAAAATTATATTCAGTAGAACATGCATATTTTACTGTACTAAATATGTGCTTTAATAATAATTGTATAAATGAGAAATATTAAAAATTTTATATTATACTATTTGTATCATAAACTATATAAATTATATATTTTTATTATATATCATATCTATTCGTAATACACTATTTAATATTTAAAATTATAATAAAAATAAAAGTACTAATTTTCTAATATTCCTCCTATAACAAAAAGTTATTAAAGTCTTTGTTTGTACAATTAGTTATTTGATTTTTATTGACGTCTTTTGTTAAAATATCTGCTAAATTTTCTTCAGATTTAATATAATGTAAAAATACTTCTTTTCTTTCAATATTTTCCTTGAGATAGTGATAGCCTACTCTAACATGTCTAAGACTCTTACTAATGACACAATTTTCAGTGACAAATAAAGATGCATTGTTGTCTCCGTTTAAACTTTATATGAAATATAATAATTTTTAGTTAGATTTAAATATTTGAGAATACTAACTACCTTATTCCAATCTAATGTTGTTGGATTTGAATTTTTTCTTGATGTTTTGATAATGGAAAAGTATATATCAGATCTGTATTTTCATTTACAAATTTAGGTTTTATATGTATACTATTTGAATAACTTTTAGCCTTTATTAACATTTTTATAATCATTTTCATTTACATTTACAATCAATTATTTAAACTTTTTATCACATTTATATTTATTATAATGTATTAATATTAATATATAAATTTATGATAATAATCCTTTTATATGTTTTGTGTAACTTAGGCAAAAAAAAGTATCCATATCCATATAATATATCTAGAATTTATATTCCACTTTTTTTTCTTTATAAACCATATATACCTATTAACATTAAAATAAAACATTTTTGATTTTAATTATATGAATTATTATTATTATTATTATAATTAATTAAGAATCAGGAATTTAGAGTTTGTAATTTTAACTTTATTAATATAGATTTTTTTTTATTTTTAGCTTATTATATGCTGATAGATTTAATACTGTAATATGTAATATATCAATATATTTAAATAAATATAATAAATATACCTTAATTTCTGAATTGATATAATATATCATTTTTAATATATTTAGAATAATAAAGTAATTTAACCATCTTATATATTTGAACATTAATCTTTGTAAAATAACTAAAGTGGGATAAAAACCAAATAAAGAAATAAAACGAAATATTTATTAAAAAATTTTTTTGTATGAATGTGAATTTAAATATCTTAATTTCAAGTTCTATTATAAAATTAGTATTATCTATTTTGTAAAAATTTTATATCTAAATAAAGTTAACATAAAAAAGATTATTCCATAAAAACAATACATTTAATGATGAAACACCTTCAAAGAAAAAAAGTTTATAGCTTATTTTAATGAAGATGATACAAAAATTCAATGTATAATACATTAAATAAAACTCATTAAGAAATTGAATAAATAGTAGATAAAGGCATATAACCTAAGAAAACTACAAGTGTATATATATAATTAATGTTAAAATTTTAAATTATAGTTTAGACAATTAAAGAAATTAATATATTATAAAGATTAGAATAATATTGACTAATAATTTAAATTTATAGCATAAATTTTTAGAATTATTATATTGAAAATTGAATTATGTAACATTATCATATATTTGTAATATTATTTGTAATACTAGAAATTTAAGAGAATGTTAGAATATGTGAATTTTTATAAATTGATGTACTATGTATTAATATAGCATTCAGATAGTATATAGATAAATTTTTGTAATTACTGAATCATAAACATATAAAATTAAAACAATTATGAAATAATAATAATAATAATAATAATAATAATAATAATAATAATAATAATAATAATAATAATAATAATAATAATAATAATAATAATAATAATAATAATAATAATAATAATAATAATAAGTAATAAATTTCGTAATTATAATATTTAATAAATTATTTTTCATTTATATCTCACAAATTTTGTAATAATTAATATTAGAAATTTTTCATTTTTAAGTTCACAAAATAAAAATCATATAAAACAAAAAAATTCTTTAAATTTTATATTGAGAATTTAAAAGAAATACCAAATAAATTATATAAGATGTAGATTATTCATATCAAATTGTCATAAAAATAAAAAATCATAATAAATAAAATAATAAAATAAATAAATAAATAAATAAATAAATAAATAAATAAATAAATAGTTTTATGCATATTTCTTCTAATAAAAAATATATTTTTAAAGATTGAAAATAAAAAAAAATCTTTAAATTTATAGATTTTTTCAAATATTTTTTTTTAATTAAATGTTAGTAAAGATTTTAAAAATTAACAAGTAAATTTATTTTTAATATTATTTAAATTTTAAAATAAATTTCAATAAATATTCTTTTAAGATATATTAAAAAATAATTATGATTTCAAAAATTTACGAACTTGAATAGACAAATAAAATAAATAAATAATAATAGTAAAAAAAAAATGAATATATATAAGCAAAAATGAATAATAATAATATTAATCCACATTTGTAAATATATTTTTATTTAAAAAATATTTATACTATAATGATAATTAGTAAAAAAAAAATAAAAAGGGATATTTATGATTATTTTATTTCTTATATAATAACTGACATTTACAATGAATTATTATTTGTAATATATTTGGAATTTGTATCTACAAGATTATGTATTAATAATAATGTATTTTATTAATAATAAAACAATTAAATAATATATACATTATCGGAGATTTAAAATTTTTGTAACAAATATTATAATATTATAATATTATAATATAATAAAATATAATAAAATAAATAAATTTTAAATTGAATAACTTTGGAAAATTTAATTAATTTAAAGAATATAATTAAATAAGATTATATAAAAATAATAATAGTAATAGTAATAATTATAATAATAATTATAATATATAATTATAATAATAATAATAATAATATAATAATAATATTAATATATTAATAAAAAGGTTTACATATAATATTAAAAGTATATATTCTGTAGTTTATTTTATGAGATTTGTATATTATGTTTATGAATAGTAACATTTTTAATAAAAAAAAAAAAAAAAATTAAATTTTTGAAAAAAAAAAAAAAAAAAAAAAAAAAAAAAAAAAAAAAAAAAAAAAAAAAAATTCAAATCAAATAAAACAAAATCAAATAAAATATAATATAATATAAAATATTATAAAATAAAAATAAGATAAAATAAAATAATAAAATAAATAAAAAAAATAAGATAAAATAAAATTAAAGAAATAAGATAAATAAAATAAAAAAAAAAAAATAAAATAAAATAAAATAAAATAAAAAAAAATAAATTAATTATAACAAATATTTATATAATAAAATATTAATACTATATATTATTTATGTATAATTATTATAATTAATTATACATTTAAATAATCAATTTTATAATTTTATATAAACAGTTTTATATTAGAATTTTAATTTTAATTATTAATTAATATATTTTATTATAGTTTTTTTTTTAATAATTTTTTTTTTAAAAAATTTCATTTTTTTTTTTTTTTAGTTATTCATTTTTTCTTTAATTCATTTTGTTTTTATCAATTATTGATAAATTGCTATTAAAAAATTGAATAAGAATATAAAGAGAAATAAAGCTATAATACTGTTATTATGAATTAAGTGATATCATAATAATTTAAATATATTATTGTGTAGCTAGCGTGTTATCAGTAAAAATATTAATATATATAATAATTGTTAGAATATATATTTTAATAATAATCATTAATATATATATTTTTTTAAATTATAATATCTAATATGAAAGAATATAGAAGCTAAAATAATTATAAAATTCAATAAAACATACGAAAAGGAAAAATATATAATAATTATAGAAAAATATAATCCAACAATATTAATATATATATATATATATTATAAAATTTATTATAAAAGAAGTTTAAAATATTTATTAAAGAATTTATTACTTATACTATTAAAATGTTGATTGCAAACGAAAATATTAACACTTTAGAAAATTTAAATGAAAATAATGTTTCAAATGAAACTATACAAGAGGAAACAAGCACTAATGAAATTACTCAAACTGACTCTAATATATATGATGAAAATGAAAAAGCTACGTCATTGATAAGACTTTCAAACTTCACAAAGCAAATAAATTATAAGGATTTGACCTTTACTTTTAATCAATTTAAGCTTGCATCACAAGGAATTCATATTCCAATTTGTTATGATAATAAGAGCAAACTTTTTAATATAGGTTACTGCTATAATCTTGTTTTTATAGAATTTATAAATGATGAAGAAGCAAAAAAAGCCTTTAACAATAAAATTTTAAGAAATAAGCTACGATTTTTCTTTGGAGATGATTTACATATTCAATATGCAAGCAAAAATGAATTAATTCAACTTCTTTTCCCAACATATTTTTGTAAATTTAATGATTCATTACAGAAAAACATAGATTATGAGTCATTAATACCTGATAATGAAAATATATTATTCATAGATTTTAGTGAAATGGAAATCTTAACAAATATTTGTCAAAAACCTGATGTAAATACTTATATTTAATTATTAAACTTCAAATAAAATATCATTTATAATATTCTTTTATTAAATTTTGAAAAATTTAATAATTTTTTTTTTTAAAAAAAAACAGTTATATTTATATATTTCATTAATTTATTTTTTTAAAAATTATGTTAAATTTATATTAAACAGAATAACTAATTAAATTATAGTAAAGAAAATATACTTTTATAATTAAATAATTTAAATATAAATAAATTTTTAACTTTATATTTAAATTTTAAATTAAATTTAATTCCATAAAAATTTTCTTTATATAATAAAAAAAAAATAAAATAAAATAAAACAAAAATAAAAAAATTAATTATTAAATCTTTACATTATATATTTAATTAATAGGTTAATTCAAACTTCAAAAGCGAAGAAAGACCATTTAATTTTGTTATATCTCTTTGTACATATTACCCTTGGAATAAATCAAACAAAAATTTTAATAATAAAATTTTTAACTTCTACAAAAGTATGATAATATAAATAATAATAATAATAATAATAATAATAATAATAATAATAATAATAATAATATTGTAAATGAATTTGAAATTAATTTAAAGAGCTACTACTAATATGATTTATCATATATTTTAATTATTTAGATATTATATTGATTTTAAATCAACACATTGAAGAAAAGAAATTTTCTAATAAATTATCAAAAGCATTACTTGCGAAGATGGTTAAGATTGCTGTTGAATGTCCGGGATTTACAAACACTCAAAAACGAGCTATTATAAAAAAATATGTAAATATAATTAGATATAAAAATAAGAGTTCAACATTTTATATAAATATAAATTAATATCAAAATTTTTTTTTTTTTAAAAAAAAAATGAAGGATAATGTTGATAATTATAAGGAAATGATGTTTAAAAAAGAATCAACCGAGTCCGAAAAAAGAAGTTTTGAAAATAGTAGTCTTGAGAATACTACCAATACTACAACTACACCAGTTAATACTACTGATGATACATCAAATAACAACATTAATGATGATAGTAGTAACAAAACAGTTGATGGAGATGAACAATATGGAGATGAAAATAAAATAGAGGAAAGTAATTCTAGTACTAATCAATATAAGAATTCATTTAATCAGGAAAATGGTTTATCAATTGAAATTAGCGCTGATTCAGATTTATCTGTAAAATAAAATTTTATACTTTTTTTTTTATTTTATTATTAATTTAGTAAAAATAATTATAAAATTAACTACTCATTAAATTAGCATAAAATATATATTTAATGTTATTTTTATTTTACATATGAATTAAAATATTAACAGGATAATGAAGATAATGTTGATAGTTGTAGTAATATTTTAAGTGCTGATAGATTAACTATGGGTAATGAAAATGGACAAAATTATGATGTAAATGATTCAAATAATGAAATAATAGATTACATTAATAAAATCAGTTATTCGAATTATGGTTATTCTATTCCATCAGTACCACCACCATCTTTAGGAAAATACTATAGTGTATATGGAAATTATGATCAAAATAATTATTATAGATATGGCAATTACGACTATAATAATTACGATAAAAATGGTAATTATTTAACATGTGAAAAACTTGAAAATAGAATGAGATATGATAAAAGGTATAATAATAACAAATGGAATAATAATGTCATTAATAATAACAACAAATATAATCAAAAATTATCATCTAATAAAGTAAATAATCAAGAAAATTCCGATTTTAATAATAATAATAATAATAATAATAATAAATATAAACAAAATGAAAAATGGGGAAGAGTAAGTTGTATATAATAATTAACAAATTGTTAAAATTATAGAATAGTTTGTATTTTTAGTATTGACAATCTTTTATATAATAATAAACTTATAGCCAAAAGTTAAGAATTATCCAGATATCCCAATTCAATTGGCAAGAAGTATGGTAAATAAGACACCAGATTGTAATGAATTATTTAGAGAATATTGTGGAATATTAGATTCATGGTATAGACAAAAACTATCGAAAGAAATAGATATGAGAGTGGAACAAAAATTAAAGGAAATGAACTATAACAGGACTAAAGGAGATAAAATAATAAAGTTATTAGAAAATTTACAAGTTGAGCCATTATTTGATAGTAATGAAGATATTGAAACTAAATTATTTAAATTAGTTGCAGAAATTTTGAGATTACAAAGTAAAAATAAAAATAAAAAAAAAAATAAATATAGATATATATATGTGTTTATAATAATTTATTTTATATATAAAAAGTATACAAATTTTAGAGGTTAATATTTTAAATTATTATTTTTTTTTTTGAATTTTAGGTATTGAAAGAACCTTTTCTGAATATAAAAACAATTCTATTGATTCTTTCAAAAGTGAAATTAATAGATTAACAGAAAATATATCTAATATATATCAAATAATGAATGTAAAAAATACTCAAACCAATTTAGTTAATTTAAGTGATCAACTTAATAGTATTAGTCAATTTAGTAATTTTAATAGTAAAGATAAAAATTATGATTCCAGTACAGAAAATATTCAAGATTTAATTTTAAATGCCTTTAATTGCGGTAGTAATAATACTAATAACAATAATAATATAAGAAAGTTAAAAGTAGATAATAAAAGAGAAAATAATTTCAATTACAATAATAATTGCAATATTAATAATACTAACAATAATAATGAGAAAGAAAGAAAAGGAAGAAATAATTTTGGTATGAATAATAACTATATTAGCAAGAGTTTTAATTACAACAACATTGGTAATAATAATAAAAATGGTAGTAATAAAAGATTTTCATTTTCAAATAATAGTTCAGTTAACAATATCAATAGAAATTCAATGAAAAGAGAGAATTCTAATGATTTTCATAGATCAAACAAAAGCAATTATAATAATTTAATGGAAAAAGTACCTTTTAATAATTTATATCCAAATCAAAATCAAAGCAATAATTTTACCCCAGGAAAAGTTAACAAATCTGGAAATGTATCAATAAATAGTCAAATAAATAATAATCAAGATAAAATTAATTATAAAAATGGCCGTATAATCGTTAATAATAATAATAGTAGTAATTCAAGATTAAATAAAATCCTTTCAAATAATCGAAGTAATGATACCTTGACTCAAGAAGGTTCACGTACTCTTTATTCAAGTAGTGATACTTTAAATAATAATGATGATATATTAAATTCAAGTAATGATAATACATCTGTAAGTAATTGTGAATCATTAGAATCTTGTACCACCAAAGAAACCTATGTAAATGGTCAAGAAAACATTTCAAAAATAACAAATACCACTTTAAAAAGCGATAAGGAATCCTTAGAAAAAACACCTGATAATGATCTTAATAATATTATAAAGGATATCATTCTTAATAAGCCAAGAACACATGAAATAGAAAATTCTAATTAATAATTTTACAATTTTTTTCAAAAAAAAAAAAAAAAAAAAAAAAAAGTAACAATAATAAAAATGATGATGATTATATATTTTGATTATTAATGAATTTTCCAAAAATTTTTGCACCTAAAAATTACACCTAAAAATATATATATATTTTTTTTATTAATTTTTTTATTTTAGTATTTTATATAATTATAATATTTGTTAATTTATTTGATTAAAATTTTATTCTTTTATTTCTTTTTTTATTTATCTTTTTATTATTATTATTAATATTATTATTAATTATATTTTAATTTAACATTTTTAATTTAATAATATTCGTAATTAATTTTTTTTTTTTTTTTTTTTAAAAAAAAAAAGGTTTTCCTAATAGATATGAAATTTACTATTTTAATACGTAATATATATGTGTATAAAGCATTAATTAAAAGAAAAATTCATTATTTCATTCTATAATTTATTAAACTAAAATAAGTAATATTTTTCACATATTTCAATGAAATTATTTTTATACCCTTATAAATATTTATTTAAAAAAAAAAAAATGTAATTCATATATAAATAAATTAAGATAATGAAGAAAAAAAAAATGTAATTCATTTTAATAAAACTATAACAATAATAAAGAAAAATAAAAAATAAATTAATATACGAAATAATATGAAATATGATAATCTATTTATTTGAAAATATAAATATTTGTAAATATATATATGTTAAGATATAGTAATTAAGATTACATAATTCATGCTATATAAATTTTTTACAAATTATTATGAATGGTAATTCTTTTTTAATAAATAAAAATATAATATAAAATAAATTTTTAAAAATAAAGTTTGGTAATCTATTTATTTGAAAATTTAAATATTTATAAATATATATGTATGTCAAGATTTTAGTAATTAAGATTACATAATTAATGATATAATAATTAATTATTATCATTTTTTTTTTAATAAATAAAAATATAATATAAAATATATTGCTAAAAATAAAGTTTAATATGTTTATAATTATTAAATTTAAAATATAGAAGTTAATTTTAACTTTGTAAATTTATAATTTATAATATTATTGTAATGTGCTACAATACAAAAAATAGAAATATATCAAATAATAATATAATATAATAATATAAATAATAGTGTAGATCAATGTATTTATACATTTATGATATGACTTGTTAAAATTGTTATTTAACGCCACATATTTTAATATTTTTAATACATTTTAAATATATAAATAAATAGTAATAACTAATTAATAATTTAATATTAATAATAAATAAAGAATAGATAAATAAATAATTAATAATTAAATAAATTAATATCAATTTTTTTTTTTTAAAAAATTGAAAAACACATATATATAATTAAATATACTTTTTAGAAAATTTAATTAAAGATTTTAATTAAAAACTAAAGATAACATAAAATTGAAACTAGTGAAACCAATCGAGGAAAAGAATAAATTATCATTAACAAAAAATATAAATATAATTTTAATCTAAAATAAATGTAAATGTTACATTTTTTTTAATGATAAGGATGAGCATTTAATGAAATTCTCAATATATCAGAATATTATAAAATAAAAGGAGGTGAGAATTTTATGATATTAATATAAAAATTAAAATTAAAGATATTATAAATTCTTTAAATTAAATAAGTAAATAAAATATTCTTTAAAAATAAAATATTCTTTAAAAATAAAATATTCTTTAAAAAATAAAAATATTTTTTAAAGATAAAATATTTATATAAAAGATTTAGAAAAAAAATATTTTTTTTAACCTTTTATATATCTCTTTCATTATATAGATATAAATATTTAATATTAGTTTTATTATTCATTTTAATAGAAAACTTTCGCTTTATAGTATAAAAGTTATTAATAAAAATGTATAAATATTTAATAGAAAATGTATTATAGTATTCATAAAATTAATAATAGATATAAAAGTTATTAATAAAAATTTAAAAATAGAAATAATAAAATAAATATTTAAAAATATTTAATGACAAAAATATAATTCTTAATTAAAATTTTAAAAAATATTAAAATTTTAAACTATTACGGATTTTTTATTTAGAATATATATATATATTTATAGCCGCAATTATTGCGAACTTTAATCTTTATTTATTTATTCTAATATAAAATACATAAATACTTTTAATTTTAGTAAAAAATAAAAAAAAACACAGAATTAATAAAATAAATAAATATTATTTGTCCAATTTGAATATAATAATAAATGAAATAGCAACGTTAAATAAAAAGTAATAATCAAAAATAAGTGTATAAATAAATTCATAAAAAAGTTCGTACGCAACAAATATGGATTAGGGTTTGAATTGTCTATCTGAAAGAAATTATGGTCTTCTCCTTCAGAGGCATTGGCCCTGCTAGCCTGTCTTACTGCATTTTCAGAGTTGACGCTCCTTCTTATTTAGAATAATTTTAACTATTAATAATAATTTTGTACGAAAGAATTCTGATAATCTTTTTCATTTGATCATTACACAGTCATTTATTTCAAATCAGTATTTATATTATTTAAATTAAATATTTAAATCATAATTCAACAATATCATTTCTAGAGTCATCCATTATCAATTAATTTTTATTTTATAGTTTTTTTTTTGTTTCTTTCAGTTTTCATCTAAAATATTGATTTCATCAGCTTTTCCAAATTTTTTTTCTTTTCAAATTCCTGCTCTTTTCCTTCATATAAGATAAATTTTTTTCTTGATTTAATGAATATATTTAAAGAAAGTTTTTTTTTAGATGATAAATCATTTAAATAATTATTGAAAGATTCTGATGCATAACTTGTTTATATATTATATATCGTTATAATAATTCAAATTTTTATAGTTTTTAAATTTTTTTTTTTTTTTTTTTTTTGTAAAAATATTCTAAAAATTTCAAAAATTGGTAATTATTATTTGTTTCACACTTAATTTTACTATAAATACCAATTATATATTCAGTATTTACAAAAAGTAAGTTCAAAATCACATTATAATAAATATAAATATTATTATATTTTATTTTATTATAATGCAATTCATGTTTTTTTTAACTTTAATACTCTTTTATTGTGTCAAATACAATAGTTAATACATTAGGAAATATTTTTTCTGTCATAATAGGTATGCCTTTTTCGAAATCATAATGAAAATTTTTTGGAGTAATTATAGTATTATTAATATATTTATTAACATTTTTTTTATTGTTATTTATTCAAATAACATCTCATAAGTAGCTTTTTCTTTATTTTTTAATATCAAAAAAGAAGTAGTATAAAATATTTTTGAATATTTAATATAAATTCTTGTAATTAACACTTGATAACTAAATTTAGGTGCAATATAAAAAGTACCATCTACAAATATATCTTCATTGTATTTCATAAATATTTTGCTTAGAATGGAAATTGGAAGAATATTAAATTAGGATATTTTAATATCATAAAATTCTCATTTCTTACTGTGTTATAATACTTTGATTCATCAGGAATTCCATCAAACTTTGTTACATTAAGAGGTAGTGGTTTATTTATATTTCTAATAATTATTTGGGATTTAATTACATTATATTCACGACATATAAATCCCATTTCTTATGAAACTTCATTAAATATATATTTAGGTTTTATATCCAAAGGAATTGAACATTTTTCTAATTTCATTTTTAATTAAATGTTTTGTAATTGATATAGTTTCATATATTTCAATATTTATATTTTCTTTCATATATAGTAAAATATTTTAATTAAATATTTAATTAAATATTTAAATAAATATACTTAATTATAAATATGATTTAAAATCTTTTAAATAAATATTTTGATTTATATTTTATTTTTTTTTTTTAAAAAATAAAAATAAAAATATTATCTTAATAATTTGTTATTAATATTATATATTATTTATTTAATTATTCATTTTAAATAAAATTAATTTTAATTATTTAGTTTTTTTTTATAATTATAAAATAATTTAGAAGAAAATTTAATACTTAAAAAATAAAATATTTGTTTAATTTTTAATTATTCAGTTTAAATAAACTTTTTAATTCATTTATAATTATTTAATTATAAATTTATTTTGAGAATATATTTTATTTTTTTAATGTTTAGAAAGTAAAATATTTAATTATTAAATATAGTTCTTATAATTAATAATTATTTAAAAATTATTATTAAGACAATAATAAAATACAAAAGTTCAAGAATACAAGGTACTAAATATTATAATATTGATTATTAAATAAATATATTTTTATAATTTAATTATTAATAAAATATCTTATATAATAAAAGACTTATTTTGTATATTTAATTTTTTTATTTTTTATTTTTTATTTATTTATTTTAATATTTTTTTATTCAAATATTTTATATTTTTTTATTTATTTTTTATTCATTTATTTAAGTCATGTCACTTGGGGAAATGAAATTTTCATGTAATACACCACAATTAAATATAACATATAGCGAAATGCAACTTGGCGAAATGCCCCACTCCCAAATGAAACACACCTTGTAAAACATACTAAATCCTAACCACATGAATATACATTTTTTAATTAAAAAAAAAATTACATCAATTAAAAGTCCTCTTTTATTACAGTTTTTTATATTATATATATGTATATAATATAACAATTTCTTTTCATTATTTTATTAATTATTAAACGAATTAAAATATTAATTATTTAATTATACATATATTTAGATTACATACTTTTATTATTTTATTTATTTATTATAAAAATAATTGAAATAAATATTATTTTAATGAAAAATACAAATACATTAAAATATCGAGATAAAAAAAAATGGGGAGAGTTGTATTTCGCCAAGTGGTGTGTCATTAAAATACAAATTTTTACTAATACGCCATACTTGGCGAAATGCAACTTGGCGAAATGCCCTACTCCCAAAAAAATGTATAAAAAATGTATAAAATGAAATAAAATTGTTAAAAAAAAAAAGTTGATGCCTTTTTTTTGTTGTTTATTTTTTTTAGTATTATATCAAGCTATTTTTGAATATTTTAATTTCCACAGAATTGTTTTGTGAAGAACTATTATTGCTATTTCTGTTAAACAAAATAGATGGAATAGTAATATAAGTTCTTTTTTTTTTTTTTTTTTTTTTTTTTTATACTAATTAAAAAAGTAATACAAGAGACTGGTACAATGCTGATTAGGTAATCCTCTAATCTAACTGTATATAGAATATATTAGACTCTGAAAAAAAAATTTCTTAAAAAAAGTTCAAATATTTCATTTTCTCAGTGTTGTATTATAATTTCACCAAGAAAGGAATATATACAAATATATTTAATAATATATTTTTTTAAAATTTAAAAATTGATAAATAAGTAAAGAAATAAAGGTAATTTTCATATTTTTCTTTCAAATAAAGTAAAAAAAAAAAAAAAAAAACATTGATAAAAACTTTTCCCTCTAACATTGAATCATTTATTTGTTCATTGGAGCAATCAAATATCCAATGAATAAATAAACGATTCCCCTTGTATAAAAATAATATAATAATTATTATACTAATATAATATATATTATTAAACCACAAAATTTTATAATTTTTTTTTCTAAATCAGTGTTAGTTTATGCTATTACACAAACTGTTAGTTTTTTTTTTATTATTATAATTATCATTATTATAAGTATTATCTTATTTTTATTTTATTTTATTCTTTTTTTTTTTTTTTTTTTTTTTTTTTTTTTTTTTTTTTCTTCTTTATTAATGGATTGTAATGATTTTAATAAATATAAATTAATCATATAAATTTGATTATATCAAAACTTATACTCTTTATATACATTTTTAATTATATATATATATAATAAAAATTTTAAAAATTGCATTTTTTATATTTTTTTTTGTATACTATTTAAACAATATTTAATCAATATTATATATATTAATTTAGTATCTAATTAAATTATCTAATTAAATTATTATGTATTTGTGTATGATAGGGAAAATTTAATAAAAAAAAATTAAACTAAATCCTTCTTTAGATATATTTTTTTTTTTTTTTATTTTTATTTGTTTTATAATAATATTTATTTTATTTTTATCTTTACTTTTAATTTTTTTTAATAATATTTATATAAATATTTATAAATAAATTATAATTATTATGTTAATTATATTATTAGTATTTCTTTTCTCTTTAAATTGTAAATTTGTAAATATTTATTTTTTAAAAAAATTTAATTGATTTTTTTTATTAGTTAATTAGTTTAGTTAATAATAATTTAGTTTGAAGATGTACAACATGAAAATAGGAAGAATCCTTTACTTTTTTTCTTTGGAGGTGTATCATTATTATTATTATTATTATTATTATTAGCATTTATAGCTGAAGCTGAAGCAGGTGTTGGTTGTGCTGTTGCAGCAGGTTCATTTGTTACTACAGCAGGAGTAGATTTAGGTGGTTCTTTTTCTAATTCAGGTTTAAATTCTTTTTCTTGTTCTAGAGTTGGTTTTTTTTCAATTTCTGGTTCCAATTTTTCTATTTCTTTTTTTTCTTCTTCTTTTTTTTCCTCTATCTTTTCCTCTATCTTTTCCTCTATCTTTTCCTCTATCTTTTCCTCTATCTTTTCTTCTTCATTTTCACTACTATCTTCGTTTTCATTGTTTTTTTCGTTTTTATTTTTTTCTTCGTTTAATTGATTACTTGATTCAATTTTTATTTCTTTATTTAAAGGAGAGTTTATATTTACTTCTTTATGTGGATTAATTGGTTGACTATCTACTAAATTTTGACTATTTGAAGCATTAGCCATTTCATCTACTGAATCTACACCACCTCTTAAAACTTGCATTGATGCATTTTGTGTCATACTTTCATTAACTGCATTTCCTGGAACTGATAAATTAGATGCCTTTTGTGGTTGTTGTTGGGGATGTAAGAGTTGGTTTGAATTACCAGTATTTGGTTTTTGTTTCTCACGAACTCTTGTAAGTTCATTTCTTTGCTTTTCTAATTCTATCATCCAATCAAATACATTATCTTCTTTTTCTCCCATTCTTTGTAATACTTTATCAAATAAACCTCTTAAATAATCGTAATCTGGGGTTTCCTCGAAACCCAATTTTCTTACATAATTCATATATATCGCAAATTCCTCTATAAATAATAGTATTAAAATTTATATATTTATTATATATTTAATATATAATAGTATTAGTAATTTTTATTTGTTAATGAATAATAAAATAGACAAATTAAAAGTTTTTTTTTTTTTTTTTTGAGTTTCACAAAATATTATTAATTTAATTTTAGTATTTTTACCTGGAAAACCATCACATAATTCTTTAATTGGTGTAGTACGTTTCTTTTCACCAATTTTTTCATATTTTTGTTTATTTGTAGCAGCTTTCATACCTTGCCATGGTAATGAACCTCTTAAGAAATACATTAAAACATGGCCTAAACCTTCTAAATCATCACGTCTACTTTGTTCTCTACCCAAGTGGGTATTAATACTCATATATCTTGCAGTACCACTAAGACTTCTTTTTTCTTTATATGGTATATGTTGTAAAGTTTTTGGATCTCTATAAAATTTCGCCATACCAAAATCAATTAAATATATTTGACTAGCTGGATGTGGATGTTCTTTTGAGTGATTTTTTAATATTGAATTAACATCTTTATCTAATGATGGATTTGAAGATGTATCTACGTAAGGAGGAATTCTACCAACTAAGAAATTATCTGGTTTAATATCACGATAAACTAAAGATTTTTCATGAACAGATTGCACACGACATAACTATAAATTAACAATAACAAAACATAATATAATAATTTTAATAATAATAATTTTAATAATAATAATTTTAATAATAATGATATTTTAATAATGTTAATATTTTAATAATTAAAATATTTCAATAAAATTATTAATAATAGTGATTAAATAAAAGAATTTTATGATATTAATTAATTATAAATCAAAATTAAAAAAAATAATAGCAATAGCAATAATAATAATAATTTGAAAAAAAAAAAGAACTTTAAATTATACATGCATATATGCATATATATATTTTATATAATTTTCAATTGGTAAATTATTATAAAAATAAAAATAAATATATATATATTTATATTATAGTATATATATATTAATATATTAATAAAATATATTAATTTTACCATTTGTTTAGCTGCAAGACAAACAGTTTTAACAGAAAATTTTCTGTTACAGGTATCAAACATATCTTCAAGTGATGGTCCAAGCAAATCAATAACTAAAATATTATACATACTTTCAGAACCAAAATAATAGGCATTTGGTATACCAGCTATTTTTAATTAAATAGAATATGGTATAATAAAATATTTAATAATAATTAAAAAAAAAAAAAAAAAAAAAATTATTTTTTTCTTTCTTTTTTTGCTTATCAAAGAATACATATGTTATATATTAAAAAAAAAAAGTAGAATATTTACTAAATCCTTGTAAAAGTTTATATGTTTTATATTCATCTTTTAATTGGGGAGCTTCACTCTTTTTTGATTCATATTTAATAGCAACATGTTTATTTGTTGTGGTATCAATACCTTTTTATTTTGAATTTTTTTTTTTATATTATTTTTTGGTTTGTAATTATTATTATTATAATATATTATGGTCATATATTTTTAATAATGAAAAAAGAAAAAAAAAAATGGTTATTTAATATTAAAAAATTTTAATGAGATATTTCATTAAAATAATATTAATAATGATGATGATGAAATATTCTATTATCGTAATATTAATAACAGAACAAACATTCATCCAATATGTATATTGTAATATATGCGTTCGTTCATTCCAACGCATTATTGCACAATATTCTGTTTTTATGCATTTCATCGCATAGTTTTTTTCTTTTTTATTTTATTTTATTTTATTTTTATTTAACTAAGATATATTTCATTAATATTATTCTAATTAGAATAATAATTTTACTTACCATCATAAATAATACCAAAACTACCCTCTCCAATTCTTCTACCAATCTTAAAATGATTTCCAACAATATTATTTCCTGTAACTTCTCTTCTACTACTATGATGATGTGAGCCATCAGCTCTGTTTTCACCATGTCTAGTTTGATTTTGATTATTATGATGTTGATGTGGCATTGCTGAGCCTGTATTTGGTGCTGCCATTTTTGTTACAGCTTTTGTGGTATATTCAGCTTCAGCGTTATTTTTAAGATTTTCATTCGATGTTTCTGCATCAATTTGTGGCATATTTTATGTTTTTTTAATAAGCTTTTTTTTTTTATTATTTTTTATTTTTTTTTTTCAAAAGTAAAATATTTTTATACCCAAACCAATAAATAAAAAATATATAATAAAAGTAAAATAAAAGTGTCTATATTATATTATTATATTATTATATATATATATTCATACATTCACATATATATATATATATTTTTACATATATCTTAAATTTCTCCAAAAATGTTATATGATATAATAAAACTTATATATTACGTGTGATACACTTAATAATAATAATAATAATAAATTAATAAATAAAAAAAATAAAAATAAAAAAAAAAAAAAAAGATATTGTGTTATGTATCAATATTTGTTATATAAAACTTGAATAAGTTTTTCTATTAATAAATAGATTAATATAGTATCTAATAATATTTTTTAAAAAAATTTTTTTTCTTATATAATTATAGTATTATGGTAATATTGAAGAGTTTCTTGATAATATTTTTGGTAGTTTTTATAATATTTTATTATTTTATTATATTTTAATTTGATATTAATAAAATTAAAATATTTCTTAATATTTCTTTCTTTTTTGTAATGAATTTTTCACTATATTTGACTTTTATATTAAAATTTTATTATTTTCTCGAAAATAATAAATTGTATATTACTATGAAGAATATTATTAAAAGTTTTTTTTTATCTATTTTTCATATATATTTCATATATGATCCATTCTATATATTTCTCTCTTCTACCTGTTTATTTTATTTTATTTATTTTTTTATAAAACAATAAAATTTATTTAATAAATAATTATTATAAATATTTAAAAAAAAAAAAAAATAAAATAAAATAAAAATAAAAAAATAAAAATAAAAATAAAAAAAAAAATTAATAAAAAAAAATCAGCGAATAGAAAAAAATAAGATTAAAAGAAAATAATAATATAAAAAAGCTAAAACTATATAATTTAAATTTATTCTTTTATTTATTTAATAATTCATGTAATAAAAAATAAGTTTTATTTTATTTTATTATTTTTATATATAGTAAATGTAATAATTGTAAGTAAATAAAATATTTATTTTATATTTAATATATAATTTAAAATTTATTAATATATATATATATAATTTTTTTTATTTCTTTATTAATATATAATTTTATAAGATAGATTTTTAATGTGTGTTATTAATATTTTTAATGTGTGTTATTAATAAGATTTATATTTTAAAATTTATATATTTTATAATTTTCAAAACAAAATATATATTAAATATAATAAAATTGAAACTTTATTATATTTGTTAATTTATTTTTTAAAAAAAGGTAAATGAAATTAAAGTTTACATTTTATTTTATTTTTACTAAAAAAAAAAAAAAAATGCATAATACTATTTCTATATATGAACATACATTTTTAATAGTTAATACCATAAGTACATATGTTTTAATTTTCTATACATAATATCACCAAAAAATTTGTTAAATACCCATTACTATAATTATTATTACATTATATAAATTAACTTTAAAAACTTTGTTTATTGAAATAAAAATTTTTTAATATTATTTATATTTTTCTATGAATGACCTTAATATTAAAGTTAAACTTTTTTAATTTTCAATATTGCTAGAAATAATAAATAATATATATTTTATATAATTTTTTTTTTTCATTTTCAATATAGCTAGAAATAATAAATAACAATATATTTTATGTAATTTAATTTTCAATATAATACCTAGAAATAATAAATAATATATTTTATAATAATTATAAAGATATTATTAAAAAAAAATTAATAACATAAAAATATCAATAAAAATGAAGGAATATATAATATAAAAAATTTTTAAAAATATAAAATATTATAGTGTATTAATTAAGTTAAAATAAACAAATTAAATTAATATCAAAAATTAATTATACAATAATAGTCTATAAATAGAAAAACGATTGAATTGAATTTTTTTACTCTTTCAATAAAATATTCATTAACAGTGAAAATAATATGTTTTTATATAGGAATTCATATTATATTTATAATATTTGTTTTACATAATTCATTTTTAATTAATACTTTTTTTTATTATTGATGTTCATTATACATAATAAGATGTTAAATAAATATATTAAATATATTTAAAATTTTTTAACAATAACCTAAAAAAAATGAATGAATGAATGAATGAATAAATAAATAAATAAATAAATAAAAGCCAAGGATAAAAGGAATATATAAATAAATAAATGAGCGAATGAATATATAAATATTATTAAATTTAATAATTTGAAATAAAATATTATTTAATTTATAATAATTAAATTAAATCTTATTTAGTATATTTAAAAAATTTGTAATAAAGTTTTATTTAGTAAATTTAATTTTTTTTTTTAAAATATATTTTATATTATTTATTATTAATATATATATTTTAATTTTAATTTTAATTTTATTATATAAATTTTTTATTTTATTATAATAGTTAAAAGGAAAAAACATCGAACAAAGAATTATTGCCTTATGTAACTGAGAATAAAAATGTATTTAGTAAATTTATTTTCTTTAGTTTTTTACAAAGCATTAGCAATGTATAAATTTATTAATATTATAAAACAAAATTAAAAATATAGTTTTTTTAAAGAAAAATAGAATATTTAATCATTAGTAAAAAAAAAAAATATTAGAATCATAATAATTAGTTATTAATAGATTATAGATAAAAATATTTAATAATTAAAAATTAAATTAAACTTTATACATATTTTGATGTAATATTAATAAAGATTAATAATAAAAAATATTAAAAATGCTATAATTTTAGCATAGAGTATTATACTTTTCAACTGATTAAATACAATTATGTAGATGTATATATTTTGTTAGTATTTAAATATATTTTGCAAATAATAATTAAATTTAGGAATTTTTAATTACATAAATTAATAATTAACATAAATAAATATTCTTGTTTTTTTTTTTTTTTAGTTTTATTTAAACAATATATGGAACTTTATATACATATCTTCAATGATCTAAAATATTGTTAAAAATATAATAAATAATATAAAAATAATAGAATTAAATAATATTATTTCCTAAATGATACATATTTAATAAATATCACTGTTTTTTCTTTTATAGTTATTTTTAAACAATATATGGAACGTTATATATATTTCTTTAATGATTTAAAATATTATTAAAATATGATATGAAATTATATAACAAAGTTATATTTTTTAAAATGTGTAATGTGAAATGAAAAATTTTTTTAAAAATTTAATTAAATTTAACAAATAATTAAATAATTAAAATTTCATTTTTGAATTAATGGGTAAAAAAATAAATAGATAGATGGATAAATAAATAGAGTTCATTAAATGAATCTAACATAAAAGAAGGGACATATTTTTCGTTATAAAAGTTAAAAAAAATTATTCCATTAAATGTTTTTTAAAGATTATATATACCAGTGACCTTCCATCATTAATACCTTTAGAACACTATTCAGCTTTGCCACTTCCATTTTAAACAATAAATAAATAATAAATAAATAATATAAATAATAAATAATAAATAATAAAATAATAAATAATAAATAATGAATAAATAATGAATAAATAATGAATAATAAATAATAAATAAATAATGAATAATAAATAATAAATAATAAATAATAAATATAGAATAATGAATAATGAATTATGAATAATAAATAATAAATAATGAATAATAAATAATAAATAGTAAATAATAAATAGTAAATAATAAATAATAAATAATAAATAATAAATAATAAATAATAAATAATAAATAATAAATAATAAATAATAATTAAATAATAAATAATAACAAATAATAAATAATTATTAATAAATAATTAGTATTAAATATTAAATAAGAATAAAAATAAGAATATTTATTATTAAATAATAAATAATAAATAATAAATAAATAAATAGTATATAAAATGGGATAATATATTATTGATAAAAGAATTAAATAATTATTCTATTATTATTATTTATAATATTCAATACTTAATAATACCAATATTACATACTATTTATTTATATTTTTTATTATACTAAAAAAAAAAATTATTTATATATATAAAAAACAGAATTTAATGCATTTAATTTAAAATTGGGTATTGTAATTCACTAATTTAATAATACTATAAATATACAATTTAATTTACATTAGGACCACTAATTTCAATAAATAATGAAATTTAATATTTTTGGTGTAATTCTATATATTAAATTGAAGTTACACAACTTAAATATATATATATTTTTTTATAATATACTTTCATATGGCAAAAATAAATAAATAAACAATCAAATAAATAAATATTCTTAAAAATTAATAATTATATACATAATTTTTTCATTATTATCCTGTATTAATTCTTTATATATTATTATTATTCTTTATTAAATTTGTTTTATATAAAATCATGAAAATATTATTATTACTATTAATTATTAATGGTTCTTTTTGTCACTCACAACGATAATTAGTTAAATGAATATAAAAATAAAAAAAAATTATATAAATTTGTAATTGAAATAAAAAACTATTTAACTTCTTATTATGAACTTTAATATTTTATATATTTGTAATTCTTTTATTTAATTATTTTAAGTTCCTTAATATGAAAATAATTATTATCCTGAATAATTATTTATTTGAAAAAGAATTATATCATTTATTAATTTATATAAATAATATATAAGAAAAATATTATACCTCAAAAAAAAAAAAAAAAAATAGAGAAAAAAAGAATTTGATTAATACATATTTTTATTTACATTTATCTATTTATTTATATCAAAAAAAAAAAAAAAAAAATAAGCAATTTATATGACATCTAAACCAACACTTTTATATTTTTATTGAAAGATATTCATTATAATGTTTTTTTTTATGCTTATTTCTAATGTAAATTTTAAAATAAATTTAAATGTAGAGATGTAAGATATTATTATTAAAAAATTAATACAAACTATACAAACTATATTTCAATGTATTTATGTATTATATTAATTTTTATTATCCAACCTGAACTACATGAAATTATTATTATTATTATTATTATTATTATTATTATTATTATTATTATTATTATTATTATTATTATTATTATTATTATTATTATTATTATTATTATTATTATTAGAGATGATTTCATGGAATTTGTTTTTAACTATCAATATTTTATTAAAGAAATTACCATAATTGTAATACTATAAAAATAAATCAAAGTAAATGCGCAATAAAAAAAAAAAAAAAACCTTAAAATTAATATAAAAATAAAATAATAAAAAATATATATTTTTCTGTCTGTTCATATGTAATAAATAATTTAAAGTATCTAACAGACAAAAAAATATATTTACTTTCATATTATTTTTAAGCTTTTTTTTTTTTTTTTATTTTTATTTTATTTTTTTATTATTGCTATTTACTTTGATTTATATTTAAAAAGAAACCTTATTAGTTATTATTTTATAATATTTAATAAAAATTTAGGAACCATTTAATACATTTAATACAATGAAATACAATATATTATATTAATATAGGATCAAACAATAAAAATAATTTGCTAATTATAACATTTAATATTCATTTAATAATATCTTCAATATATTTATATATAACTTTTTTATTTATTTTATTATTATTAAAAAAAATTATTTTTCTTTACTTTTATTTTATTTGAATGTTTTAATTGTAGTAATTGAAGTAAAATTATTGTTAAAATTATATAAATTATTTATTTATTTATTTATTAATTAAATTATAAGTTATTTGAACTGTAATTTTAACGTTAAAAGAGTTTAAATAATTTATTCAAAAGTGTAATAATTACAGTAATAACTGTTTTTATAACTCTATTAAACATTTTCAAGAATATAAAAATTTCTTTAGTAATTCATTATTAATTTTGTTCATTTTTTAAATTATAAATTTGCAGACTTATTGTTAACTTATTTTGTATTTAAATATTTATTTGAAAAGCAAAAATTATAAAAAAAAATAATAATAATTAAAAATAAATAAATAAATAAATATTTAAAGTTACTTTATATAAATATATACATAAATAAATAAATATAACGCAGTCTATTATAGTATCTAACAATAAACAAGTATTATTAATAGAATATAGTATGATGAAATTTTGATAATTTCAATAATTATTATATAAATTAAAATAAATATTTATTATTTATGATTTGATTTTATTATATTTTAATTTATATTAATAAATATAAAAGTTTACTATAATTAAAAGATAATTTTGAAATACAAATACAATAATTATAAAAAAAAAAAAAAAAAAAATAAAAATATATCTATATATAAATATAAATATTTTAATTCTTTTTAAAATATCGGTAAAATTTGTTTATATTGTTCAATTATTTATATTTATTTAATTAAATATTAAATAAATTAAAAGAAAATAGTATATTTATAATCGAAACAAAAAAGTATAAAAAAAAATAAAACAAAACTTTATTTTACAAAGTGTAATGAAAATAAATTAATTTTCTAATAAAATCAAAGTAATTTCTTTTTCTTTTCTTTTTTTCCCCTCAGAATATTAAAAAACAAAACAATTTATAAAAATGGATAAAGGTAAAATATTAATGAGATTAATCAATATATTTACATTATATAATGATACAATTTAATATAATTTAAATATTTAATGTTAATTTAAATAAATTTACATTTAAATAAAATATAATAATAAATTTTCTCTAAATAAATTTACATTTAAATAAATTTAATAATAAATTTTCTTTAAATAAATTTACATTTAAATAAATATAATAATAAATTTTCTTTAAATAAATTTACATTTAAATAAATATAATAATAAATTTTCTTTAAATAAATTTACATTTAAATAAAATATAATAATAAATTTTCAAAGTCGACTCTAATTTTAAAAAGTCAATATCAAGTGCAAGTGTTTATTATAATCAAAAATATTCTTCTACTTCGGAAACTAATATAAGAAAAATAACAAGTTTACCTCAATTTCATGAAGATGAAACTTCTTCAGTTTCTACTTATTCTTCTGCTTATAATACAACATCCTCTGGAGTCTATACCCCAAGAAAACAAGTAGGAGTGGCAAAATTTTCTGAAAGTATTATTTCTTATAGTGATTTTAAATATAGTGATACCCATCCTCAACGGCAAAGAGTAATTTTATGTCAACTTCAAAAACATTCAAATAAATTAATTCAAGAAGGAAAAATTAAGCCTTTACCAAAAGAGGTACAAAGAGGCAAAAAAGGTAATTCAAAATAAATATTTCATTATATAAAAGATATTAATAATAATATTATTTATTAAATTATTGAATTCAATAAATATATGAATATAGAATATACTATTAAACCTAAATCAAGGACAATGAATCGTATAAATGCATTTCTTTCAAAGAAAAAATCGAGGAAAAGTAAAGAAGGTAAATATTTGTAATTATGTAATTTATGTATAATGTAATTTTAATTATATTATTTTTATAATTTTAATTAATTATTGTTTAATGGTGAAATATATAAAATTTGACTACTTTTATATAGAAAATTTACATTTGTTGAAATTAGCTGTACATGATCGTAGAGTTCAACAAGCTTGTACAATTATAGAAGAATTATCAACAAATACTTTAAGAAAAAGAAATTTTTCTGAAGCTAATAATATATTTGTTAAAGCAATGTTAAATAACTTAGAACCTGTGGTTTTGTCAATGCTTGATAAGGGATTTCCTCCTAATATTAATTTACCAATTTTTGAAATTCAAATGAGTAACGATACTAAAGTAAATTTACCATCCTATTTTCTATTAGCTGTTGCCCTTGGATTAGAAAATGTTATTAAAGTTATGATAAGAGTAAGATATAATTTTAATTTATTTATTAATGAATAAATTAATTATATATATAAAACATTAGAAAGAAAAAAATTTTATAATTTTATTAATAAATTTTACTTAACAACTTTTTTTAGAGAATTATTATTATTTCATTACATTATTATAATTTTTAATTTGTATTTATTTTATTTTATTTTTCATATTTATTAAAAAAAAAAAAAAAAAAAAAAAAAAAAAAAAAAAAAGAATTTATTATTCATACTTATAAAATAAAAAAATTTATTTCATTATTTTATTTTATTATTATTATTATATTTTTTTTTATTAAAATATATCTATAACAATTATAGAAAGCTTATATTAATCAATCATGGAATGGATTAACAGCATTACATATTGCATGTTGTAAAGGAGATGAAAAATTAATAAATTTAATTATTGATTATGGTGCAGATGTATCTCAACCAATACCAATTGAGCAATATTTAAATTTAGGTAGATTAAAGTCTGTTGAAGCAAGAATTGCTACCCACAAAAGTGCTGTACTTAATGGAACATATATGGATGAGCAATTAGGTACAAATAATTATTCTTCTCAAAATGATTCAATAATAAAGCCATACTCAAAACTACCGTTTATATATCCACTTGATTTTGCTGCAGCTACAGGAAATGTTAAAATTGTGGGAATAATTATTAATAAGTAAATATAAAATATGATACATATAAATATATTATTCTATGTATCTAATAATAATTACAATAATTTATATTAATATATTAATTTATTTATGCCTTGTTTAAATGCTAATAGAGTTGGAATTAACGGTGTAAAGAGAAGCAGATATTGTTTAATGATGCAACAGCAATATAATATGAGTATGGTCTTAATTAAATATGGTGCATCTTTACCTCAAGTCAATATATGGTAATATATTTTGTAAAAATGAAATTAATAATAAATACCAATATTTATAATTATAATTATAT